>JARQZK010004407.1:385000-414744 GCA_030704885.1 Cynegetis impunctata
ATTATAATATTCATAGCACAAACAAAAATTGGGTAACAATTTATTGTGTAAAATATGATTCTTTGTCTGAATAAAAATATTTTGAAATGAAGAAATATATTTTATATATTAGATTATTCCTTACCCCTTGTTTTTTATTCTATGAATATCATAACATTTCGGATAGAATCATGTATACAAGTATATCGTGAAATGAAGTGTTAATTTTTAAATACTTTTTCGAATGAAAAATATTTTCACCAAGAGTTCAGCAATATTAACAGCTGATATTATTACGTTTTCAGAATGAAGATAGGAGGTAATAGTGATAATTTATAATTGAAAATTGATTTCACGTATTTCTTATATTCGTGAATTATTATATGAGAATATCTGGAAGTAAAATTTCGAATATAAATTTGAAAAAATACTATGTAGTGACACGAAGTAACAACAATATTTATATTCAATCTATTCAGTATTATCGAATTATTCATGTGATCAAGCTATTATTATCTTCAATATACAATACAATACAATACAATACAATACAATACAATACAATACAATACAATACAATACAATACAATTTATTCATCCCAATAAGTATTTTTAATACAATTGAAACGAGTCGAAATAAAAATAATATAAAGAAAAAAAGTTTGACAATTCAAAACAAAGAAAAATAGCTTCAAATATTACACAAACTTACAAACTCATTAATAGAATATGGTTCACAATCAATAAGATATTTATACAGGTGCTTTTTGAAGACCCCAATACTTTCAGTTAACCGCAGACACCTAGGCAATAGGTTAAAAATTCGAATAGCCATATATGAAGGGCCATTGGCAAACCTAGAGCTATAGTGAATAGGTAGATGAAACGAAAATATTCGTCGGGTTGCGTTTTTATTTATATATTTGTCAAAATAATGCGGATGCAGTTTTAAAAAGATCATAAGTCGATAGATATATAAAGCATGAAACGTTAAGATATTATTAGCTTTAAAAACACCTCGACAAGATCCTCTGTAACCTAACTAAACATAATTCTCATAGCTCTTTTCTGAGATAAAAAAATATCTTTCGCAGAAGGCGAATTACCCCAGAAGATAATACCATATGACATCACGGATTGGAAGTTAGAAAAATATAAAGTGCGAACACAATCAGAGTTTATCCTGCTTTTGATGACCACAAGGGTGTAAACTACAGAGTTCAACTTTTTTCTAGTTTTATTAACATGTGGAGACCATCCTAGGTGCATGTCCAATGTAATACCTAAGAAATTGACCATTTCTCCTAGAAGAATATTGTAGTCATCATTAATACACAAAGATGATGGGCAACTACTTTTAGGTTTATTACCACAGAAAACAATACCTTGAGTTTTGCTCTTATTGATGACTTAGCTACTGTCACTGCACCATTTGTCCATCTCCGCAGCCATCGTACCACCAATCTTTAAGCACGATTCAACATCCGTAGATGCAATGAAGAAGTTGCTATCGTCAGCGTAAAAAATGGGTGTGCAGCCAAATGCATAGCCCACATTAGGAAGAGTGTTTATGTAAATAACAAAAAGTAGAGGGCCAAGCACGCTTCCTTGAGGGGCTCCTCTTGAAAGGACCCTATACTCAGAGTGGTACATGTTACCACCTAAGTTGATTATTACTTTCTGTTGCCTATTATTCAAATAGCTTTCAATGAATCTGAGAGAGATATCCCGAATGCCATTTGACTCCAATCTTTCAAGAAGAGTTGTGTGTATGACAGAGTCAAAGGCTTTAGATAAGTCAAACAGTAACGCCAAAGGAGCCTCCCTATTCTCAAGAGCAGAAATAATAGCATTTAATACCTCAAAAACAGCTGTTTCAGTGCCCTTGTTTTTTGTAAAACCATGTTGAGAGCAGGATATCACCTTAAATTTGGAAAAAAAGTCCAAGAGCTTGAGAGCCAAAATTTTTTCGAAAATTTTAGAAAAGCTGGATAGAATATGAATAGGTCTATAGTTACTCAAATCACTGACATTCCCCTTCTTAAAAAGAGGTTTTACTAAAGAAATTTTTAAATCATCAGGAAAACAACTAGTATGAAAAGAACAGTTCATAATATGCGCTAGAGGCTTACTGATGAGATGGATCGATTTTTTTATAATAGAAATGGGAATGCCATCATGTCCACACGAGTTGGAGGTTCTAAGAGATTTCACTGCGGTGATAACCTCCTTCTCTGTGACATCGAAAAAAAAAGAATGATTTCTCAATTTTTCCGAAGTTTGAAGCATGTGATGTTCCGAGAGGGCCATCGGTGCATGATCCTCCAATGAAGAAATCATTAAAATTGTTGCATAGGTTCACTGGATTTTCTGTTCTGAGAGGTAGGCCACTACCTGTATATGTTTTGAATTTAATTTTTTCAACTTTCCTAATAATTTTCTCTCTCGAAATTATTTTTAACTTGTATTAAGCATATGCCTTCTTATGTACTCTCCTTCTGTCCATTTCTCCTTTATCCTCTTCATTTTGCGATTCTTTCAGTTCATCTAACGTTCTACTATGACCCTATCGCTTCTTTCTTGTCAAGGTCTCCTTTGATAATCTTACTATTCCATCAGTGGTTCTGAGTTCTCACTATATGGTCAGCTCTGTACGGACTATCTACAAATCAGAATTTCTTTTAACGTTGACAGTACCATTTGTCTTACGGCTAATCCAGTCATTTATGTACCTCTCCCTGAGTGAGGTTCTCAACTTCCCTTCTTCATTTGTTCTCTGAGTTATTCTGTTCTTGCTAGATGTGCATGAGAGTCTAGCTAGATATCTACTCCAACCATAATTACTGGGTTTACCCATTAATCATATATTTTGTTTTTAATATTATTAATCAACTAGAGTGAAATACTTTAAATCCATTAAAATTTGTAAATTTGCTCAACAGAGAAAATTCTTCAATAATTTGAAAAATTATAACACTTTCCATGGGAGCTCGTTATGTGTATTCCGCGACAAGAATTCGACATTTACAATTTCACAGTGAATTATAGAAATCGTCAGGTCCCTCCGACCCATTATCTGCATATAGCTGTTTCGATCTTATTACATCTCATCAGTGCAGCTCATTTGACTCGGAGTGAATTAACAAATTTCTAATTGTTCACGAATACAAATCGCGTTCATGCTTATCATCTGAAGAGAGCCCTTCACCAAAGATATCGGAAACCAATAATTCACCGCTCTGATTGAAAATCCCATCGGAAGAATACATATTTCCTGACATGAAATGTCTACTCTACATTTGTGGCCTATGTGGTTTCAAGGCACGCTAACTTATCATTTCTCAAAATTCTGGATATACTCACGGCAGGGCACTTCATAAATATAAGGAACAAATAAAATATTTCAATAACTCAAAAAATTATCAAAAAGCTGTCCAAGGGAGCTGTTTGTATTCATTCCGCGACGAGAATTTTACATCCACAATCCCACAGTGAATTATAATGAATATTTCCCTCCTGTCAAAGATCCCTGGAATGCAATTATCGAAAAGTACAGCGAATATTTTCCTCCTGTCAAAAATCCCTTGTAAATGGAATGCACTTGTGCAATTACTTACGACAATTGCATTATAGAAAGCGAAAGAGCCCTTCGATAATTGCACTATAGACCGATAATTGCATAGTTGCTTAGTTCATATTAGGGTTATTGATGACAAGCTAAGAATTTATGAATTACTAACGCCAGTTTGACAAGTTGAATGTTTATTCGGGAAATATTCCCTTAAATTACACTGCATTAAAATAACCGGATAAATTCGCATTCCAGCGTGTTGTCTGTGAAAAACCGCAATCGGTCATCTTCATATTTTAGAAAAAGAGCTGTAATTTATTTCCTCCACCTTCGGAGCCGAGCTCTTTCTCCAAAAATGAAAATGAACTCATGCAGTTTTTTGAAAACACGCTGTCATGTAAAATTATCGGAAATTTTGATACACTTGTGCAATTATTTACGCTAATATAATTTTTTATTTTTCACTTGGTATATTGTTTGTTCATTTTACTTTATATACTGTTGCTATAAATAGACTCATAACGCCCTAGGGCATTATGAGCGGTTGTTAAGGATCATAACGGCCGCTCATTGTACGAGGAGAAATGGAGCAACTTTCATTGATTAAATACTTCATAATCCTTGTCGTATACGACTCTGGATTTCTCCGGCAATAAATTATTCGCAGCTTTGGCTGCATTTTCTATGATATTCTTGGGTAAATTCATATTCATTTTCATTATTTTTATGATACTACACGAAGAAAGCAGCAATGGCATTCACTGAAAATAATGATGACAAGAATATTCAACAAACTTTAAAATATCATGAAATGACATGCCTACTATGAGAAGAAAAATATGTATAAAATGCTAGGAGCAATGAATCGATTTTAAAATCGATTTTTCATTAAAATAAAATAACTTTTTCGTGGAATATAACGTACTTGGTACATAAATAACTATTAAATAAGAGGCCTCGGTAAACCAGCGGTAAGGTATACCGCTTGTAAGCCGAGGATGTGGGTTCGAGTCCCACCTTGCTCTTGGGTGTTGTGTATGTCAGGAATTTAGTGGTTCTATTTATAAAGATAAATTGTTGGGTAATATACTTCGTTTATTATGAGTTCACAGAAAATAATTAATTGCAAACATATCATTGTGCGTAACTCATTCTATTTGATTTATTTACATTTCATCGATCTTCACGAACTATTATTTCCTGGTTATTATAGAAAGAGTTTGCAATATAGTGACCAAGAAAATATTTGCTGCAGATTTTACCCATCAATGAAACCAAAGTGATAGAAAAATGTGCATACAAGTATATTATCGTTCTAGAAATCCATGGTGCGAACCCCGAGGTGGTGACTGACCTGGCAAGAGTTTTTCAGAGCTTTCCTTATGGTGTAATTCACTGTTAGAATACTTACTAGGTGAACGAAGGACCATTATCATATTCTGTAAAATATCCCTACCGAGACACACCAATGTATCCTAGGAACCAGCACGACCTCCCACATGCTTCGGAGAAGAATATAAACATGCTTTTAGTTTTATAAACCAACAATAGGAGAAAGTAGTTATTATCCTTTGTATCATTCACTAATCTGAGTTGTAATTGCGAACAATAACATTCGTATTATTTTCAAACATTGAATCATGAATTCTCCTTTTATGGAATGTGGCCTAGTATTCTTGATATTTGAACTCTTTAAGTAACTGAATATTTCATATTTCCTACAATAAACTGATTTCAAATTATCAGCTATGCGTTTTCATCATTTCTAAAATCTTAATACAGACTTCTTTTCTTTTCTATAAAATATATGGGTAAAATTATAACTGCAACAAAGTTTCTCAAATGAATACTGTATTCACTTGAGAACTGACTGAAACGTAGTGTATATTAATCTTTGATCTTATTATTTTAACTTATCATTTATTTTCTAATCTCATTCTAGTCATTTTTCAGATAATTTCAATCGATTCAAATATTATTTTATATTAATTGTTTTCCGCTCTATTTTCAATAATTATTTTTTGAACATGTCTTTTATTAACTTACCTATGTGATTTCATTTTCTCAGAAACGTAAAAATTTTTTTTCAATTTATTATTTCAACTATACTTGAAATTCGATTCTTGTCTTTTATTGCTCAACTATTCTATTCATTCACTTAATCCTTTTTTTCATCTTCTTTTCATATGTTCCAGATACGACTTCACTGCTATATTTTATAGATAATGGAGGTCGGGCAATATACAGATGGAAATACAATGTCCCACCATCAAATGAATACAGTTCATCGGATCCTTCAATTGGTCGAAAGCAAAGTTGAATTTGGATCAGTCAAAATATTTTCAAAAGACTAGGAGCAGCAAAACTCCGTCACTAGAGTCGTACATTTTTGCGAATATTTCCCTCCTGTCAGAAATCCTATGTAGATGGAATGCAGTTGTCGCAAAATTACAGAGAATATTTCCCTCCTATCAAAAACCTCTTGTAACTGGAATGCATTTATCGAAAATTACAGCGATAATTGCATTGAAGAAAGCGAAAAAGCCCTGCGATAATTGCTTTTTAGACCCATATTTGCATAGTAGCATAGTTCGTATTACGGTTACTGATGACTAGCCAAGAATTTATGAATTACTAACGTCAGTTTGACAAGTTGAAAGTTTATTCAGGAAATATTCCCCCAAATTACACTCGTGCATCAAAATAACCGGATAATTTCGCATTTCAGCTTGTTGTCTTTGAAAAACTGTATTCGGTCATTTTCATATTTTGGAGAAAGCGCCCTCTACCTCAGGTGTCGGGCTATGTCTCTGAAATCGAAAATGAATTCATGCTGTTTTTTGACAACACGCCGTCATACAAAATTATAGGTTATTTTGATCCACTTATGCAATTACTTACGGAAGCACTTCACAAGATATTAGTGCAAAATGGCGCATGTTCTGGGTTTGAGTTGATTAAATGTTCTGTAGGTAATAATGTACTAGGTATCAATCAATTTCGTGAATAAAAAGTTTAGTAACAACATCATGTAGGAGTTGAAAAAATTGCAAATTTAATTCTGTTCAGTTTATCTGTTGTGCTATTAAATTGCAGGAAATAATATAAGAATGAGGAATGCAAACATTAGTGCAAAATGGCGGAAATAAGCGTTTCAAGGAAAATTGATTCATTAATTAAACTCATGAAGAAGACATCTAACTTTGAATAAAGAAGTTCGTTCTAGAGAAGTGCATTAATTGAGAGAACAAATAGTTTTTATATATATGTATATATATATATATATATATATATATATATATATATATATATGTATATATATATATATATATATATATATATATATATGTATATATATATATATATATATATATATATATATATATATACATTATAGGAATGTGACGGGTTCATTAGTAATTGATTTTCTATATTTACTTGAACAATAAAGAGTATAACTATATATATGGCAGATGATTCATCGAACCTCAACAATATATCTTGGTATTTATTTCAGTCATACAAATTAGAAAATATGCTACCAGAAATCAAAGGCATAAATGTTTTTAGACCCATAATTGCATAGTAGCTCAGTTCATATTACGGTTATTGATGACAAGCCGAGAATTTATGAATTACTAACGTCAGTTTGACAAGTTGAAAGTTTATTCGGGAATTATCCCCCAAATTACACTCTTGCATCAAAACAACTGGATAAATTTGAATTCCATCGTGAAAAACTGCATTCGGTCATTTTCATATTTTTCTCCAAAAATTAAAATGAACTCTTGCAGTTTTTTGACATCACGCTGTCATGCAAAATTATTGGTCATTTTGATGCACTTGTGCAATTACTTACGATAATTGCATTGTAGAAAGAAAAAGATCCCTGCGATAATTGCACCGTACGTATCTATGGTAATTTCTTTTTCGAGACCATGTTCCTATTCGAGAAATTATCTCCAAAATTACACTCGTGCATCAAAATAACTCGATAATTTTGCATTCCAGCCTGTTGTCTTTGAGAAACTGCGTTCGGTCATTTTCATATTTCTCCAAAAATGCAAATTATCTCATGCAGTTTTTGACAACACGCTGTCATGCGAAATTAACAGTAACTGTGATGCATTTGTGCATTTACTTACGAAAAGTGCATCAATTCGAGATGCGATTTCTAAGGAATAAAGTAACGACGCTCTAAGAGCAAACTACTATCAAAATTGAAAAGTAATTCATTCCATGAAAATAGTTATTTATGTACCAAGTGCGTTATATAGATCCTTATCCCCTGAGGGAAACATTCGGCCCGAGGGCCTCTGGCCCGAGGGATGAATGTTGCCCGATGGGCATAAGGATCTAGTAACGCACGCGGTGCATACAAGATTTTATTTTTCACGAAAAAATTATTATATTATGATGAAAAAGCGATTTTGAAATCGTTTCATTGCTCCTATTCCTTCTCATAGTAGGCATGTCATTTGTTGATAGTTTGACGTTTGTGAATATTTTTGTCATCATATTCAGTGAATGTCATGCTGCTTTCTTTGTGTAGTCTTATAGAAATAATGGAAATGAAAATGAATTTACCCAAGAATATCATAGAAAATGCAGCCAAAGCTGCGAATAATTCATTGCCGGAGAAATCCAGAGTCGTATACGACAAGGATTATGAGGTATTTAATCAATGAAATTTGCTTCATTTCTCCTAGTACAATAAGCGGGCGTTTTGAATCCATTATGCCCGCAAATGCGGGCATAATGGCCTAGGGCATAATGAGTGTGTTTATAGCAACCGTATCCAAGGTGAAATAAACATATTATATACAAGTGAAAAATAAAAAATATTGCGTGCATCGCATACTGACGCATCGCATAGATCGTCAAGGTGCGATTAGAACGGAATAGTTTCCGCGAAATCTAGCGCGGTTGAGAAAAATTGTTGAATCCCACAAAGAATGGTATTCTAACATGAACTTAATCCACGTACCAAATTTCAAAATATATATATATATATATATATATATATATATATATATATATATATATATATATATATATATATATATATATATATATATATATATATATATATATATATATATATATATATATATATATATATATATATATATATATGTATATATATATATATATATATATATACAGTGTGTGGCCATACTATTAGTGACATTACTCAGATTTTTGTATTTCAGAGTTTAATTGGACTTCTGAAAGAAATTATGAGTTGTAGGTTTCTTATTTACTGTTTATGATTATCTGTATTCTATTGGTATTATAAAAATAACAAAATATTTAGGCAATGCTGTTCATTATTTTTCATATAAGTTACATTATAAATAACAAAAATCTAATGAAATAAGTTTCAATATTTCGAGACGCCACTTTTTGCTGCAATAAGAGGCCTTCTCTGAGTTGAGTTTCAATCTACTGGCACTTCGTGGTCTTCACTTTCTTAAATCGTTGTCCAGGAGGTCTAGAACGGATAAAAAAACTACTTCGTCACCTGACTGTTGACTTTCGAGAGGCTGCGAGAGTTTATTATTTTCCTGAAAAATAGAGGAATAACAATGAAAAAACTTTTCGGCCGCGTCAACTCTTGCCCCGTTTCCGACGTTGCTGCAATCCTACGTTGCGTGTCTTTACCACGCCTTCGCCGCGCCGCTAGTAGACTTCGTCGCAACGCCAGTTACAGCCTCCACCGCGGTTGGAAAAGCATACGGGGTTCAGTATTCTCGCACACCCATACGGATAATGAAAACGACTCCGGGGTAGCGCGTTTCCGGCGGTCTTGGTTGCGGTGAAGTTTTTAGTACATCTTGTTGGTTATTGTTGCTCAGACTCTTGATTCGAAGGCTGGTAAAGTAAATCATTAGGTTGGAGATTACCAAAACTTATTTTTCGATTTTATTTTTGCTTTTCGTTTATACAATGAATATCAATTATGAATGCCCATCAAGATAAAAAAAAAGACGTTTTTGAATATTCGCAGTGAGCAGAGGATATATATATATATATATATATATATATATATATATATATATATATATATATATATATATATATATATATATATATATATATATTTATTTATATATTCATATATGTGTATATATATATATATATATATATATATATATATATATTTATATATTCATATATGTGTATATATATATATATATATATACATATTCAAATTAAAATGTGTGTTTCAAAAAAATTTGTAGTGTCTATAGCTTAAGATTTTGCAAGTGAACAAAATGAACAGAACAAAGTGAAAGTGTAGCAACAATATAATTAACATCACATCTTCTACAGGGTGTTCGATAATTTAAATCAATCATTTAGTTACTGTAATCGGCTACAACTTAATTAAATGAAAAAGAATTCCATGTTTTTGAACCTACCAGGAAATGTAATTTTCAATAACCTATCGAATAGTACTGAAATTTTCATAGTAAAGCAACGGTTAATGAAAACAATTCCAACGTTCATTTGATAAAACACATGACACACGTTCCGGTGAAACTTCACATTATTCAGATGCCGGATGCAAAATGGAAAGATTTCTTCGATATATCTAATTAAAGGAATAAAAAAATAACAAATTGCAAAAGAAGGGTGAACACAAATATGCTCACATAATAATAAGATAAAGAGAAAAATCTATTCTGAACTGCTAGTAAGGTAGTTTCGTAACTTTCAGAAGATTAAGAACGGGGCTGGTAGTATGATCAATTCGCTATTCAGTGGGAGACCTGAATGCTTGTATTTATTAATCTGTAATGATTCTAGGAAAATCTAAAGTGACTGTGTGATTATCTTGGATGGTAGCAAAGCTACGTTTGTGTTCTGAAATTCTGCTTGAAAGCTTCTGAATGTTCTACCAATGTAGGACTTACCACAATCACCACAATTAATTTCGATTTATTATTTTTTATATGAATTCCTGAATTGTTTCCGATACAATAAGCAATATTGATGTTGTGCGTTTCATCAAATAATAGTATATTATTCAACAAGCACAAAATGATTGCTTTTTTTCACCCGAGTGAAAACTTGTAATTTTGTGCGAGTAGAATACTTTACTTTGTCCACGACTTCCTCGAAAAAATTAGTAATAATCTTCATTTTCAACAATAAAAATAATTATCAAAAGCTTTGACATAACATTTTCTGTGTTCACTGAAAACTGCATACCTACCCACGTAAACGTCAACTATTTCACTTGACATCGATTCCATTCCTTTCTTTCACTCTGATAAAAATGAAATAGATAATTTTGAATTTATTTATTTATATTAATATTAACAGAACAATTATTGAAAATGAACGAAGGCATTCAATTTATAGATAAATCAATGTTTTGAAATCTAACAATAATAATTTCATAACAATGTAAATGATGTTCTCTAGTTTAGATCGTCCTAAATGTGACGTCATGCAGTGAATAATGAACCATTATTCACTATGAATGAATGTTTTATAGTACAGTCGTGGACAAACGTGTATATTATTTTCAGTATTCATTGGTTTAATATGATTATTGAGTTACATCAGTATTAGATCTTATAAATCCTAAAAATTGAAATTTTCCATAGCTAAAAGTCATCTCGTTTTATGAATTACACCAGAAATCTAATTTTGCACAGTTTGTTGGTTTCTGAATGAAAGTTTTAATGAATCTGGTTGCCCATTGTTTTAAAAACGTCAAATAATTTATTTTGTTTAACAGTTTAACTATTCCTCCTGGCGAATCTTTATTTTGAATAAGTACTACAACAATATTCGAATAATAACTATCCAGACTTCCACAATCACAAAAAGGAGACCACATTTGCAAGAGCAGACTTCGCAAACTAAACTGACAAACTGAATGAGTTATCCGACATTCCTACAATCAATGGGCTGATAGGTACATTAAAAACATTATTCAAAAATATCAAATTGCACAAAAACTAGATTTTTGGGGTAATTTCAAAAACATGGTATTCTATTCAAATAAATCAAGTTATAACTCCGCCCCTTACAGTCCATAATTGATGTTATATATATATATAATCTATTGTTACATCTCACTGCATATTTGGTCAACAAAACTTTTAATTTTAGGCATTGGGAACACGAAAATTAAATTAAATTCGAAAGAATTCAAATTGTTCCAACCCCATATGAAAAAACAATGACGGTGGCAAGCTTTGCACATACACTACACATTGTTCAATATGAAAATAATTTGAAAAATTACCATAATAGAACTTCAACAAAAATGTTCCGTATTTATATATATATATATATATATATATATATATATATATATATATATATATATATATATATATATTATATATATATATATATATATATATATATATATATATATATATATATATATATATATATATATATTTATCTGGAATGTTGTTGCCTGTGAACTATTTTTAACTTTTTGATAATTATTAGCAATAACAGGCTTGCTGAATCTCAAAAAACTCGATTTTATTAAAAAGTTAACGTTTCGCCTCGACATTCGTTACTTTTTCAAAACTTTTGAAAAATTGAAATTTCTTGGACATTTATTGATTTGAAAAAATTTGAATAGTTAAAAAAGACTACTATATTTCATCAAAATTTTTCGGCTGTGTCCGTTCTCTGTTATTTATTACGTGCTATTCAGTTCAATATTAACATTCGAATTTGTTATTATTAGATGGTAAGGGAAACCACAGAAACCTTTACCGACGTAATGTTCTAAATAGGTTCAAATTATTTTGATTTTGAAAAGTCAAAGAATAGGGTACTATTTTTATTTTTTTCAAATTTTTTTTATTACGACTGTGGCCGTTATACGTGCTATTTAGTCATTTAATATCATCAAACAGGTCTGTTGATATTCGATGGGAAGGAAACCACAGAAACCTTCACCCACGTAATGTACAAAATAGGTTTAAAATATTTGATTGTTGTCTTTAAAAAGACATTACTTGTAATTTTGGAGATCACATGTTCTAAACTCTACTTTCTTTCAGAAAAATTGAAAATTCTAGATGTTTAGATTTTGTCTGAGAAGATCTCTTCTCAGACAAAATTTTTTCAAATCAATTGTCAAAGAAATTTCAAATTTTCAAATGTTTTGAAAAAGTCACGAATGTCGTGGCGAAACGTCAACTTTTTAATAAAATCGAGTTTTTTGAGATTCACCAAGCCTGTTATTGCTAATAATTATCAAAAAGTTATATACATATATATATATTTATATATATATATATATATATATATATATATATATATATATATATATATATATATATATATATATATATATAATTTTTTTGCCTTTATTAAACAGCGTTTTGTAACGAAACTCGTGACTCTCAAAACTTTTGAAAGATTGTTATTAATTAAGTCGTTTATGAAATTAAGAAAAATTCAAAAAACAGATAACTATGTTTCATTACATTTTTTGCGGCTGTTGGAGACTCCTCTGAAATATTTTTAATGACCATAATAAATAAACATATTAGGCTTGTTTCGTACATTTTCCTGTCTCATTTTAAAAACTAATACTAATTCGTCAATACTTACTTTCAAAGTGAACAGAAATAACTACATTAATATATATTGAAACCAAATGTTGAGTAATCCTGGTCTTAGATTATGAGTGCTACTTTGAATTTTTCCGTTGCTTGTTTTACATTTACACACCTCTAATTGAAAAACTTTATTTTTGTAATTTTTATTCGAGAATATTTCAATCACTACAAAATATATTTTATTGAAGATTCAAGAATATTGACTGAAATTTTTTGTCGTACCTTATGTTACCATTTAGCGAAGATCTTAATTTTCGTGAATTCTTATATCAAATCTAAACTACTGTTTTCGAGAAGATAATCCACATATTTTTTCATTCATTATTCAATTCGATTTTTCGAACATCAGTTTCTGAATTCTTTTAATACAATATATTTCGGTTCTAATAATTACTCAGTATCGGTATGAAGGATTTCATAACTCAACGTGGCATCTGTTCCTCCTAAATATCAAAGGAATTTCATGTATTATTTGAAATCATTATATTCTAGTTTATATAAGATACCGTTTCGCTTTGTATTTTATCTGAGACAAAATATGCTTTTTCGGTTCACTTGAATAAATTTCCTTTCATATCTAAAAGTTTTGTAAGACAATAAAGTATTCCCACCAATGCTACAACTGAGAGATATTCGTTTGAAATTTGTTCAAGTGTTAAGCAAAATATTGAGATCATCTTTTATGGTAAAATATGAAAAGAAATTGTCTCGCTTATCCTTGCAATTGGTAAAACTTTAATTTTGAATATGGATCACGGTTGTGCAACATGATGCCTGGAAGCAGCAGGCTGATGTCTATGACATTCATTGCGATGAGGTTGAAAAAAATATAGTAACCAAATTATTTGTTTAGAGTGTGCGAAGTCAGACCTGCATACTGTAAACGCAGATGTGCCTCAGAGGTTTCCATTGTCGCCGGCGATATCTCTTGTACATATAAATTATCCCTTATATTCGAGTAGAAACGCAAATGCGATCTTTGCTAGAAACAGTATTGCGATAGAATCTACAGCATCAACAAGAGGTCTATCAGTGTATCTATATCAGGCCATAAACGTGTTTTGCAAGCTGAGTCCATAGAATAGTTATCTTGAGATCATTTCGAACTGGTGATCTAATAATTCAGTTGCTTTCAATACCTCCAAGACACAGGCAGCCAGGTTCTAATAAAAAAACTTTCCTCATCAATCCTTTATTATTATAGGAAGACCAAAGTAATTAGCCAACCAATAAACTAAATAATTGAAGAGTTCACGTTGGTATGAATACCTTTCCGGTATTGCCAAGTCAGTTGCACATAAGCTAAGTTATCTATTGCTTACGCCAAAGCAGCTATTGCTGATTTGTACCTGATTGACCCAATTCAAAAAAGAACAATGAGGCTTATAGATAACTCCCCAGTGACCTCTCGGATTCATTCGCTCGAACATCAGAGGTAGGTTCCGACTTGTGTCTCTCTTGGAGGTATTATGACGACAGGAGTTCTGCAATTCACTTATTTTACTAGGTACGAAGTTAGAAGATAGATCCATCAGATCAGGGTTTCTGAACCTAATCACAAATCTATGGAAAGTTTTTCCTCGAAGAGTATTTTGCTATGACTTTAAATTCAGCAGAAACTGCCATTTGTTAAAATCCCCTCGAGGCGCTAGTACCACGTAAGTTTTCGATTTTTCCGAGAATTTCTCATTGAAAAATCAATATTTATTTAAAAAATTGAACGACACAATAAATTGATAAATGTTATGAAATATTATCTACTCTCACTCTTACCTATCCATAAGTCAACTTGTAATTTATGACTCAGAGTTTTTCGTGATTTTTTAGCGGAAGTAGATGCTACAGATGGGAAATTGTTACTTCACATCGATATTCGTTGGTTAAGCGCCCGGAAACTATTTGCAAGGCTCGTCGGCTCAACGCAAGGAGATTTCCATTTTCCATAAAAATGAAGTGATTTCGAACTAAACTGGAAAATTAAATAGTAGTTGCAAAAACTTCTGTCTGACCTTGCATATTCAACAGACCTGTTATCCCATCTTTAACAATTGAATTTCACACTGAAAGAGATGCAGCAGAATATTACGAATTATTATGACCACATAAGATGATGTTAAAATCAAATGTCATTCGATTATTCACTGAAAAACATGAATTTTGTTACTTCCAAGCTTGTAGGAACACTTTGAAGAAATTAACAGTTTTGGGAATTTAACTCACATGAAATACATCGATAATTGTATGCGAATACGAATTTATTGACTTTAAAAATCGATGGAGAAATTTGAGGTTTTTATCTGGCATTTATTATGTCTGTTTAGAAAGTGAGCAAAGTAGGCCTTCAACTCGAATTATGTGATTTGTAGTCACAACACTTTTTTAAACTACTCCCATGAGAACGTTAATAAAACTCATGCCTTATAGCGGGCTCAGTGCTTAAAACTACATATAATTGCGGAAACAGCTTTTCCAACATGAAATTTACAGTAAAAATATATATATTTCCTGTCTGATGGATCATAGATGGATACGAGTCCATCTGTTTATAGATAGAGTTGAGTCCATCTGTTCAGAGATAGAGTTTAGTTCATGTATTGAAATTTCAGTGCTTCACGGATTAGAAAGCGTGTTTTTCAGGAGTAGTAGAGCTTTCAGGAAAGGTCACATTGACCAGTTAATATACTTCATGACTTTTTCTCAGTTTATTATAACCTAATGAACTTGATATGAAACATAGAGATTTTGATATTGCTTGCTAATTGTTTAGCAAAATACTCTTGATTGTGGATAATTTGGAAGGAACTCCCATATCTCAAGAGCATAGAACCATTATGAATCATTCTAAAAAGACGTCACTCAATTCTTCTTTTTAGTTAAATCAGGATAGTATGCAAAATATACTTGTCGAATGAAATTGATAAAATATCACACCTTTAAATGAAGAAAGTCATATTATTATAAAAAAAAAAGCCAATGATCCAAAGGAAATGAGGGGCACAAAACCTTGAAATAGGCATTCATTCACATAATTTCAGCAAAAAATAAAAACATAGCAGATCACTCCAACTTAAGAACAACTGCTTTTTCCATCTTATATGAATATGGAAAGACACTTCGTTCATGCGGTGTAGGTGGATGTCTTCTTAGATGGGTTGAATCATACATCAAAAATCGTTCACAATTCGTCTCAATCCAGGGATTTCGCTCAAAATCATTTGTTACCCCGTCTGGGGTATCCCAGGGGTCACATCTGGGACCTTTATTTTTCATTATTTATATTAATGAAATCAGGCATTGCTTCCGTCATTGTGATTTCCTGCTTTACGCGAATGACTTAAAGGTTTACACTTCTATAACTGACCCTGAAGATTGTGACAAGCTGCAGGATGACCTTGACCGTGTTGCCGGTTTCTGCGATGAGAACTGTTTATTTCTTAATTTGGACAAGTGTATTTCTATGACCTTCACGCGAAACTTGAATCAAGTAAACCACATTTATTGCATAAGGGATGTATCTCTTCAGAATGTCGCCTCTGCAAAAGATCTTGGGGTGATCCTAAACTCATTTTTGATCTACACATCGATTCCTTTATTAACTCGTCTTCTAGGATGTTGGGTTACATCCGTAGGAAGTGTGAGTCATTCAGAAATGTTCGCTTTTCTATTCAACTCTTTTGTCCTCAGTAAATTAATCGTCAACAATTTAATAAGCAACCCCGCTGTTCTCGCGCATATCTATATAAATGTTTCGCAGAGGTCTCTAAGGGCTGGTGAGTTGTTTCACCTACCGCTAAGAAATACTTATTCGGCACAGAATTCACCCCTTTGCCGTATAAATCGCTTTAGTAATAAAATACAGAATAATGTTGATTTTTTTTCAATGTCCCTTTCTGGTATAAAAAGTGCATTGAAGTGGCACAGGGGTGACTTCTGAATTCTGATGTTTAATATCTAATTCACGTTACTTTTAGTAATACTTACTGCTCTTTTTTTGTTTTTTTTTGTGTGTGTATATTTCTCATTTCTTGATTATTAGAGTAATAAGCTTTGTAACTTGTGGATACTCTAGTGGGTATCTTTGTACCTGTCTGTATCTAACATGTTCGCAATAAATAAATAAATAAAATAAAATAAATGCAATCGTAGGTATTTGGGGTTTACCAGAGCATGGGTTCTCTGGGGTTGCACCAACTGGTTTTTGATTTTCGTTCCTTAGCTTATGTTTTACGCAATTGCACAATAATAGGCTGCGGTCTGCACAAACCGCAGGGTAGTTGTAAATAAGAGAAGTAGGAAAGAATCAACAAATTTTTGAAGTGAATTCTTTGCGCGCATGAGGTTTAAATTTTTGCGGATGGAACGCCAAAAAATCTGGGACGTTTTTGTACAAGAAGAGGGAGAGATCGATTGAGAGAGAGTGATAAAGGGCGAACATAGCATGAAGCACATAGCCATGGACCTAGAGCGAATATGAGTGAGCGAGAGAGAAAAGGATATCCATAAATAAAACACGCTTGATTGATGTATTAGGGTACCTTCATATTGGCCGCAAGCTTGCGCAAGTAATTTGGTGGCACACGCGTGCGCAAGCTGGCTTTAACAGAAATGTGCTCACACTCAATGCAAGCAGTTGCAAGTTAATTATTATAAACAAACCAGCCAGTCGAAATGGAGATGTCAGACGATGAAGACAAGTTATGGAAAATGGAGTATTAAAGTATTAATTTTTGGATGAGCAGGAAATCAGGGGAGAGTGGGTGAACGAGTATTTTTTGGACAGAGAGGAAGATGGAGAGTATGCACGAATATTCAAAGATTTGCTAAGGCAGCCTACTAAATTTTTTGAATACTTCAGAATGATGCCAGACACGTTCTACTATATACTGGACAAAATCACAGTCACTAGACAATGGTCAAAAATTAATTGAGATCATGCACGCTAGCAACCACAAAACAAATATTTTTGTTTCCAAGTGGAGTCAGAGCAAGCTTGCGCAAGCGTGCACTTGCTTGTGGCGGGCAGTGTGAGCTTCGATGGACAAGTCACCACTTGTTTCTGTTGGTCTCCTGCAGATTTTGTTAGTATGTGCACACGCGTGCCACCAAATTACTTGCGCAAGCTTGCGGCCAATATGAACGTACCCTTAGTTTAACAGAACTTTAGATGGCAATTCTGTCGCATAACGTCTTGTACTACACTAAACGCAGATCTCTTAATTCGTTTGAAGGTTAGGAAATTTCAATATTTACAAATAACATGTGGCATTTTAATTTGCCACTTTTTTTGTCATTGAAGAATTTAATATACTATTTCTCATAAAATATTGAATAAAAATATTTCATAAATTCTCTTTTTTAAATTTTCCTCTAAGTATGGGACATCTAGAGCTTCAGATTAGTATAAATATAAACGAGATTCAAAAATTAGTTAACCAAAAAAGTTTCACTTCTGACATGTGTACTTTGTACGCACGCACTTTTATTTCTTCTAGATAGAACAGTACTGATGGGATCTAATAAGGTCGGAACATTAGTCTGTTACTTTTAAATCGGAGTTATTTGCCATGTGAAGAAATGTGAATCTCTCAGAACTCACATAACCAGTTTGTTTGATGATCTTTAATTATCGAAACACTTTTATATTCGATTAGTCTGTAACTCCTCTCAGTTGCCTTTGAGGGTTATACGTAAGCTTCTTAAAGAATCGTCTTCTATAACTGTCCAAACAAATAACATTTAGTATACAGAAGTCTAGGTGTTGTTTAATTTAATGATCTACACCGGCGTTTGGCAGAGATACGATTAATGAAACGAAATTATATATTTTGGTGAATAGCTTTTCTAAATCCTTGAAGTAATTTATTAGAATTATAAAACTCATGAAATAATTTAATAACAAATGATAGTCCAAATATTCACTGAATTTAAGTAGGTACTTATGTTTGTTCTCAAAATAATGGATTATATAAAACGGTCATCTGATAATGAATATTTAGATCAAAACTAATAAGCAGTTTCAGATTACCATAAACATATCTACATAATAACACAATTTATGACACACCCCCTAATATAATGTGCTTGCTACATCTACATATAATCTCCCCTGGGAGTAATTCTTGAGATAAATGATAACATTCACCGAAATAGGGTAAATTAAAATTGCCAACTGATATAAATTCAACATGTTCATGTGGTTGTTAATAAAAATATTAACATGAACACATTGCAAAATAGAATGATGTTGTTCAAATTAAAAATAAAAGATGTTTCCATATTATAATCCATGTTATATCTTATCTGTTTTTCTCTCCCGTTGAGCAGTAGTATTTCATTGAAATCTATTGTTTCATACTCTCCAATAATTCTTTTACAATATTCAGTCAATTTGAGAAGAGCTGATTTTCCTAATGGAAGAAGATTATTTTTGAAATCTCAATTTGTTGAAAAGATATTGGAATTATATCGAATATTTCCCTCCTGTCAAAAATCCCTTGTACATAGAATGCAATTATCGAAAATTACAGCGACAATTCCACTCATGTATAATAATTCCCATTTGAGAGAACGAAAATCGTAGTTTGCTATCGAATAAATAGGAAGGAACAGAAATGCGAGAGGATAAAAATATCGGATAAGTTACGTTACCTTACCAACGCTAGCAATTATTCGTTTAGCAAGCGTTGCATCAGTTTGACAATTATAAATGTCGAAAACAGAATTTTACAACAAATACCTTAATATTCCAGTAAATATGTTGAGATTTGGAAATATTAGCGAGGCAGAAATAATAAGGGAGATCGAAAAATCAACTCCTGAAAATACAAAAAAAAGTTATTCTTCCATTTGGAATCAATTTAGCGAATTTTGTAAACAACGAAACTTCAATTTGGAAACCGAACAGTCAGTGGAAAATGTGGCAGGAATATTGATGGACTGGGGCTTTAATATGAAGAAACAGAATGGGAAAGATTATAAAGAATATGTGGTGAAAACAATGTGGAACACAACCGCGAAAATGTTGCAAACCATGTATTTCGAAAAATTTTATGTTATTTTCAATCCTTTCACTGATTTGGCATTAACAATAATTCATGAAATTGTCGTACCAAATACCACACGAGCTCAGATTTACCAGGATATTTTTTGTGGTTGTTTTCTCATACTTACTTTCATTGGCAATTTAACTCGATCTGTTCAGACAAAATGGTCAGAACAGCTCTCGTTAAATTGCCAATGAAAGTAAGTATTCGAAAACAACGACAAAAAAATATCCGGCTAAATCTGAGCTCTAGTGGTATTACCCCCGAATATTTCCCTCCTGTCAAAAATCCTGTGTGAATGGAATGCAATTATCGAAAATTACAGCGATAATTGCATTGTAGAAAGCGAAAGAGCCCTGCGATAATTGCATTGTATACTGATAATTGCATAGTAGCATAGTTCATATTACGGTTATTGATGACAAGACGAGAATTTATGAATTACTAACATCAGTTTGACAAGTTGAAAGTTTATTCGGGAAATATTCCCCAAAATTTCACTCGTGCATCAAAATAACCGGATAATTTCGCATTCCAGCGTGTTGTCTTTAAAAAACTGCATTCGGTCATTTCCATATTTTGGAGAAAGGGCCCTCCACCTTAGGTGTCGGGCTGAAAATGAACTCATGCAGTGTTTTGACAACACGCTGTCATGCAATTCCTAATTATTTGAACAATAATCATTCTTGTTATAAGTGAAGTAACTAAATTATGTTTACGGATATGTAATGAATCCTATCTGTTTGAACATGGGAGAACAAGAAGGCTTTGCGTACAATCAAAGCGATTATCAAATAAGCTGTAACATAACTACTGTATGAGTAAGTACGAAACAAGACAAGCAGTATTGGAGCCATTATACAGGATTTCTCCTGAAGCGGTTTCCATTGTCATCTCACTTCAACATTGTGATATATCCATCAGAAGCCTTCATCAGAATCAATCAATGTCTTCGTAGACTACCTCGTATTGTAGGTTTTAGTTAATGAAATAAGCTAGAAACTAGATAAATAAATTGTTAAGAATTAATGTTTCAACCAGAATTGAATTTGATGATTATTCTGGAATGCAATCTTAGATTCAACATAATTCTATTATTACACTATAAACCACAGATTTTCCTAAATTTTCTGTTTCTCTTTGAGTTTAGGATATATTCCTTCTATCTGTTTTTGTGTAGTGTGAGCTATTTTGATACTAGGTTTGAAATATGTGATATTTTAATAGTTAATTGTAGAACATAAGGCAATGAATATCTATTTATGCCATCAGTTACGAAATGTCTAATTTTGTATAACGCGTGAGATTTTCTCACGCGAAACTTACTTCGTTCGTTCCGCAAATACTCACAAGTTACACAAAATTTCATTTCGTAACGTATTGCATAACAGATTTTTTCTAATTTTGAAAAAATTAATGAAAAAATAAAATTTAATATAATTGATAAAAATTTGGAAAACATAAATTTAGTTTGTTGCTGTTACTTCATGTTAGTTGTCAGTTTGACATTTTGTAGAAAAGTCTAGACGGAAGGTTTTTAGCGAGATTGATATATTTTTAGTTTTATTTTTAAAAAATGAGTGATTCAAGTTCTGAAGAGCTACCAAGCGATATTGAAGAGGCAGCAGGTAATGCTCTATTATCAGTAATTCCCAGAAAGTCAAAGGCAGTTTATGATTTGGCATACGAAAAATTTGTTACGTGGTGTGATGAGAAGAAAATTAAACATGTTGATGAGAAAGTTTTACTTGCATATTTTGAGGGTAAGAGAGATCTAAAAGTTTCCACATTATGGACACTTTACTCAATGTTAAGGTCTGAACTAAATCTGAAAAGGAATATTGATATTAAAAAATATACAAATTTGGTAGCATATATCAAAAGGCAAGCGGACGGGTACAGTGATAAAAAGTCAAAAGTTTTTATTAAAGAAAATTTTGCCAAATTTTTAGTGGAAGCTGATGACAAAGAATACTTAATGGCTAAGGTTGCAATGATTATTGGAATGGCAGGAGCATGCAGAAAAGCAGAATTAACATTTCTTCCAGTTGAAAATGTTATAGACGAAGGAAGCCATTTTCGTGTTGATATCCCACCTTCAAAAACAAAAGTTATACGGCAGTTTGCAATTGCCACTGGAGACATTGAAAATACGAATCTTGTTGAAATATTAAGAAAATATATTAAGTTGCGTCCCCAGGTTCTTAAACACAACAGATTTTTTGTAAAATATGCGAATGGAAAATGTACCAGAAATCCTGTGGGAATTAACACATTTAGCAGTCTGCCAAAAGTTATTGCACAATTTCTTGGTATTTCAAATCCTGTTCTATATACTGGCCACTGCTTGAGAAGAAGCTCTGCCACTTTCCCAGCAGACAGTGGCGCTGATATTTTAAAATTAAAGAGGCATGGAGGTTGGAAATCTACCTCTGTTGCGGAGGGATATGTTGAAAATTCCATGAATAATAAAAAACAGCAAGTTCGAGCAATGAAAAAAATATGTCGTCGGGAATTAATTTGAATAATTGCAATAATTGTGTTATCAATATTCATAATAATTAATTAATTTATAATTTATGTTTTTAACTTGTATTATAACAGTTTAATAAATAGAATAATTCTTTTTGTCGCTAATTTTGAAATACATTTTTCGTCACCAATTGCATAAAATTGTACTTTATGCAA
Source organism: Cynegetis impunctata (assembly GCA_030704885.1). Classification (NCBI taxonomy): domain Eukaryota; kingdom Metazoa; phylum Arthropoda; class Insecta; order Coleoptera; family Coccinellidae; genus Cynegetis; species Cynegetis impunctata. Next base: position 407,893 of record JARQZK010004407.1, read on the forward strand.
CTAGTTACAAAAAGTAAGACGTTTCATAATGTCAATCAGTTTTAAAAAGTGTCACTTTATATGTCAAAATTAGAAAAATATATTTTTATTTTCATTTTGTTTGTCTCATTATTTCAATGTATAATAGTTTATGAATTCAATTTTTTGTGATCTTTCGTATAATTTGTATGGGGTAATCATTTTTTCTAGACAATTGTATATTTGAAGATCTGTGAAAACACTCTTATAAATGTTGTGAAGATTAGATATTTTGAAAAGTATTCGCTTCTTCAGTTGAAGCAATTATTAGATATCGCCAAATTGAAAAATACAAATATTTAGAAGTTTCTCTTCAGCATTGCTTCAGTCTTTTCTTTAAATGAATGCAAAAACTGTCAATATATAAATTCAGAAATATTCTGTAGGTTGCTGAATACGTCTTGTTCATATCAACTTATTCAGTGTATGAAAAAAGTTTCGGATCGATATACAATTATCATACCCAAAATGATGTCGTCATGTTGCATTAAAAGAATATTATGCATAACAATAAAAACTAAAACTCATGTTTCTCAATATGCATAAATACTGCAAAAAAATTTTCCATTCTGAGCAAGTCAGTTACAATCTAAATATGATTTATGCTTAGATGACATGCAATTTCAGGATATTTTTAAAGTTCAGATACGACATCACCTATGTGGCATAGGAAATTGCAATAAAATGAAAGCCTACATAGTACACAGTAAAAACCTGTGATCAAGATACTACTGCATTGCGTGCAACTACGCCTTTTTATATTTAAATATTGCAAATTTGTAAAAAAAAATATGGACACAGTACAAAGTCATATTTCATAGTCCTGTGGATCATTTATTCGTTTCTGAAAAACGCAAAATATAATCACTTTTTTGAAACAGTGATTAAATAATAATTTACACTTGTATTAAAAACATGTTCCGGAGAGACTTCGCCTTCTTCGAATTTTAGGTGCAAACTGATTTTTCGAATACATTCAATAACAGCAAAGAGTTTTATGAAGGTAGAAAACGGTAAATACAGTAATTTACACAAATAATTAGCTAGGAAAGGAATTCCATACTGATCCAATATAGATAGATCGTTTTCAATAGATTAAGAAAGAGGTTTATTGTATCGCCACCCTGAATTTCCAAAAGAAGACCTGGATGTTTATATTTATCAATTTTTAGGGACTTTCGGAATTTAGTTTTATTCCATTATTTTTCTACTATTATTTCAACGTGTGAATTGAATATGTGATTTGCATGAGTTAAATAGTTTACAGACTATGAATTCGACTTTTGATACACAACTCAGTTTGTATTCTAAAATTCTCGTCTGAAAGTTTTTGAAAGTTTGACCAGTATAAAAAAAAGGAGTAAATTAACCTCCTTGAAATTCTTACAAACTATCTAATTGTTTGTTATTTTGGGGTTAAAAATATTATTCACTGCAATTTGTTTGATTATTTCCTTTCGGATTTTGAAATTGAAGTAAGAAAGCGAAATATTGACTAATTTATGAACCATTTTATTAAAAGCTGCTATTTTTTGTCGAAAGGAATATATGGAAGTATTATGTTTGACGTTATAAGTTTGTGTAAATTTGAACTTATCTGAACTAATAAATGAATTGTCAACTAAAAGTGTGACTATGAATTAATTGTTCCAAATTATCTACAAATTCTTCCTTACACTTAATTTGTTATCAACATCTTGGTTGTTATTGATTATATTCAAGAAATATAATCAGTTTAGCTAAGCATCTGAAGAAGATCAACTTTCACCGAAACGTACATCATAGTCCGGTCAAGATAGCCCGAGAAATAGGCTCTTGCATGAATTCCCAAAAAGCTGAAAATTTACCCAACAATTTTTAATGATATATAACCACTAAATTCCGGACATACACAACACCCAAGAGCAAGGTGGGACTCGAACCCACAATCCTCGGTTGACAAACGGTAGAAGGCGGTGCACCTAACCGCTGGTCTACCGAGGCCTCGAAGAGGAAAAATTCGCTCTTGTCTTGTTTAAATATAAAAATATGATAAGGTCCACATTTTTTATGTACAAATTATGACATACCTGATAGATTGTGATAATTTAATCTGACTATTATGTTTTTCTATTATATTTTTATCCTGAATCAATAAAACATACCTCCCAACAGAAACGTATATTACGTTCGAATGATATGTTATTATAATCCTATAACTATAGTTCAAAATACACATTCATACAACTGCTATTTCATTTTTCTTCGCTTCTCTTCATTTTTCAACATTATCTAATTATTCTATATTTCCAAAACATCTGTAGAAAGATAAAATGAAGGTTTATATACAACGTTATGTTAAATCTAGAAAACTTTAGAAGATATATTTTTCCGCTAGAATAATTTGTCTGAGGAAAGCTATATTTCATTCATAAAATTAATCTCAGTAGTTTTACTTCATCCTCTTTTACTCCAAAGAATCAAATGGCTCATTACGAATTCACGTTTGAGTAGCTCAAGACTTTTGTTTCCCAATAATCAAGAAGAGCAAAACGTCATATCTAATTAGCAACTTCTCCTTTTCATAAAATATTCTATACTAGTTTAACAAAAATCTTGTGTGATAATTTCCTGATAGGATGTAGACAGCAATAAAATACTTTTCAGCTGTAATAGATGCAGTATTGTTTTTCGCATTTTACATCTTTTCTTCAAAACGTCAATATCGAAGTAATTATTTCAATGAATCCATGTTATAAAATTACGGGTATCTATGGTTTGCCATTATTAGCACTTCATGAAACTACTGTCGGAATTATAAAAGGGATATCAGATTTTGAAAATATTCCATATTCGAAAATATTTAAGGAATTATATTATCGAAATAATACAAAAGTTTCTGGTACAATATATACAAATTTAATTTTTCTGGAAACTACATGAATCAATCTACAACCTTCCATACACCAACAACTCAAAATCTTCAATACTATCCAATCAACTTACCACATCTATGACCAACTTTTTACACAACCATCCTCATCCGCAAATGAAAATAATCATCGAACGAAGCCAACTGAATAAATGAATAACTCATGTACAGGGTGGCCAGTTATGAATACAAAGTGCTGTATCTCATAAACTATTCGTCGTAGAGACTTACGTCTGAAGTACACTTTAGTCATAAAATTTTTTACCGTAAGTCACTACGACGAATAGTTTACGAGATACAGCTCTTTGCATTCTTATCTGGCCATCCTGTACATAGAGACAACTTTTATTCTAGAAAAGTATATAGAATACATACCTAATATATATATATATATATATATATAGATATGTATATATATGTATATATATATATATATATATATATACCTATATATATATATAGATATATATATATATAAATATATATATATTTATATTTATATATATATATATATATATATATATATATATATATATATATATATATATATATATATATATATATATATATATATATATATATATATATATATATATATATATTTATGTTTGTCTGGTTTCCCGGGTTTGTATCCGCGTATGGGCTTTTTCTTCGTTGAAGTCTGCTCGACGTTTCGAAAAAATCACATTTGCCATCTACAGGTAGCTCTTCTCGGTCGGAGTGAATACACTGAAGATGGCAAATGTGATTTTGCCGAAACCTCGATCAGACTTCAATGAAGACGAAGCCCATACGCGGATACTAACCGCGGGAAAGCAGACAACCAAATTATCTCGGCGAGAACCTCAAAATCAACATAAATATATATATATATAAATATATATATATATATATATATATATATATATATATATATATATATATATACATATATATATATATATATATATATATATATATATACCCTATTCAAATCATATTTGGAAAAACGAACACAGTGCGTGAGGATAGGAACCAATACAAGCTCACATAGATTGGTTCATTGTGGAGTGCCTCAGGGAACAATACTTGGTCCTGTTTTGTTCACTATATATATAAACAGTATACTTACTCAGGAGTCTTTGGGAAATGTAATATGTTTTGCTGATGACACAGTTATTATATATAGAGACGAAAATTGGCAGGATTTGAAACAAAAAGCAGAGAAAGACCTGGCAGGTTTGTTTCAGGCTTTCAGTCACAAATTGCTTACCATAAATAGTGAGAAAACAGTTTTCCTTCCTGTGGCCAGCTATAGTAATCATCTGCCATCTTTTGATAAATTAAGCATAAATGTTGACGAGGATATAATATCGATAAAAAGGGCACTGAAAGTAAAATACCTGGGCGTAGTTATCGATTCTCATCTTAGATGGGATCAACATGTTCTTCACGTCACTGCCTCATTGAGAAGTATGCTGGGTAAGTTCAAATACTTGGCTCAAATCCTGAATCTACCAGAGATGAAAGTACTCTACTATGCTTTGATACAGACTAGACTTACATATGGTATGTTAGGATGGGGTGGAGTGGCAAATTGTCACCTAAAAAAACTGCAAGTTTTACAGAAGTTGTTTTTGAAAAAGATGCTGAGGAGAGATATGACATACTCCACTGAGTATGTTTTTCGAGAGGCTGGAGTACTCGATTTAAGAAATTTATATTTCCTTAGGGTCGTATGTTTTTATTATATTAATAAAGGCACCTTGAAGTTAGACCCCATTGATCACAGCTACACCACCCGGGCCAAAGCGATGGAGAAACTGAGAGCCCCTGTCGCCGTCAAAACGATAGGACTTAGACATGCGGCCTATCTGGCTCCACGTTTTCTGAACTGCCTACCGAAAGATCTCTCTATTCACACATCTCATTCGTATTTGTGGTTTAAAGACAAAGTGAAAAAGTTCTTAGTAGAAGAGGAAAGTGATATGTGCTCATCATTTTTTAATTAGGGTTTTTGATTGATTTCAGATAAAATATGGGGGTGTCTACACTATTTTGTAAAGAATGTTTTAGTATATTATATCCACAGACAGCTTCGGCTTTGTGGAACAAAGAAGACTTATGTTGAATCCGTCAATGCTTATTTGCATCAGGGTTAGATATTGAAAATATTTTTTTGTTTCTGTTTTTTTTTTTACATCTCTTTGGTTGAGATAGATTTTGTATAACGCTGATTCTTAATTCAATAAACATTATTTATTATTATTATTATTATTATTTTTTATATATATATTTATATATATATATATATATATATATATATATATAAATATATATATTTATATATATATATATATATATATATATATATATATATTTATATATATATAGGTATATATATATATATATATAACTATATATATATATATATATATACATATATAAATCTAATGAGAATATGAAAATTATAGGTCTAGCCCACATATTTTGAAGCAGCCGATAACATGTGTTTCGGACTCTTTGGTCCTTATCAGAAATGCATGAGGTAGAAAACAGTAACAACAAACGAAATACCTTGCTACGGAAGATAATCGCTCCAACATCCCAAACCGGAGAATTCGAACAATAAGCCTTAACTATATGATTGTCTTCCATAGCGAATTTCGTTTATTGTTGCTGTTTTAATTTCCAAGATTTTCATCATTCGCTTTTGCCCCGCGACAAATTTGCATCTTTGTAGGATATAAACATATATGAAGGATGTATATAACCTTGAATAATTTTGATTAGTTGGTACATCCCTGAATGAATTTGATTGTTCACTATAAAATATATGTTCATTTCGTCAATCAACATGGACATAAATTTTTATCGCACTCAACTACAACGAAAATACAAAAGATCGATACAATCATTTCCTGAGAACGTCAATCTTGAATAGAGTAAGCGGCTTCATTTCCATTAGCAACGACAAAGTTCCATTATCGTTAATTCAAAATCTGGGTTATCAAATTGCTCCTTGAAAATACGAACTCGCCTGCTGAATAATTCAAGAATTTAGAGAAACGTTCTGGATGTATTTATGGCCAGTAAGGTCGACAAACGACAGCATTATGTTTGGTATTTTTCACTAAATGGCAAACTGCCAGGAGGAAAGGAGAAACTAGCAGATATCCTTTGATATTCAGAAGATGAATTAGCAAAATTTTCAAGCTGAAATTACTCTATATGCGATAAAAGTATCACAAGGTTTGCATCCTCATTTTAGACCTACACGAGTGTTCTCATATATCCCTGGATTTAAATAATAATCCTATATCATGACAGTTGAAAAATTTGACTGGCTCATGCAATATAAGTAATTATTTTTACAACTTGTCCCTCATCATTTCCCACTGAAATTTTATGTCAAGGATTTACGGATATTTTGAAACTATAAAATGAATTGCAGTTCACATTTTACTTTCATTTTTATTCAACTCATTTTTTATATATTATTATTATATATTTATATATATATTTTTTGGTTGATTAATGTAAGGGCATCTATTTATTTCCAGAGAGAAACCTCTGTAAATGATAGCCCGACTGTGATATTTGTTTGGTTGAATATGGTTCAGAAATATATGATGATTATTAGAGGATATCATACAAAAATATAGTCCTCTTTATAGAGTGGCGCCTTTGCTGAAATTGTCTTGCCTCTTTCATATTTCACATATTACCTATTATCTTAAGAATATTCAAGTTGTATTAAGACATTCTTCAAATTTAACCGGATTAAAAGATTATGTCTACTGCCGTAGTATATCTAGCAGACATATATTCGCGACATATATATATATATATATATATATATATATATATTATATATATATATATATAATAATATTATATATATATAAATATATATATATATATATATATAATTAAAATATATA
>JARQZK010004408.1:0-87500 GCA_030704885.1 Cynegetis impunctata
TGTTATTATTAGATGGTAAGGGAAACCACAGAAACCTTTACCCACGTAATATTCGAAATAAATTCAAATTTTTTCAAATCAATAAATGTCAAAGAAATTTCAATTTTTCAAAAGTATTGAAAAAGCCACGAATGTCGTGTCGAAACGTTAACTTTTTAATAAAATTGAGTTTTTTGAGATTCACCAAACCTGTTATTGCTAATGATTCTCAAAAAGTTATATATATATATATATATATATATATATATATATATATATATATATATATATATTAATATATATATATATATATATATATATATATTATATATATTATATATATATATATATATATATATATATATATATATGTATATAAATAAATATATATATATATATATATTATAAAATGTTAAAAAGGTAAAAGACCGAATCAAAAATGAAAGTTTAACACTTATTCAATCATATTGTGTTGCAAATTGCATTTCTGGAATTTCACTAGATTGAAATCATCTTCATCACAAATTGAAACATTGAATCGAATCGATTACACTAAAAGCTTACTCTTTTACATGGTATTCCCGAGTAAAATGAAAATAGGGATGAACCTTTGATATCTATATGTATAAATCTTCAATAAACGTTCTATTGAACCTTTCATGTATGTATGTTCGTGCATATTCCCCGCTTCCGGCAATTTCAACTTTCAAGTTACTTGGTCCACAAACGCAATTAATGCAAGGACAAGCATTCCACCCGTAGAAATGAACTCGACTTACACCGTCTTCATATATCAAGCATCTGAAACCGACTCATTGACCTCCTTCCAAAGAATGCTAGGCTGATTACACTGGAAAACGGTACCTGCTCATTCACGAGATAGACTAGACAACTACTTTAGCAGACCTTTACTTTGACCGATAAACATCGATAATCAAGTTCAGGAAATTACTGGTGTTATTCACTTCGACAGCTGTCGAGTAGGTAATAATATTCTTGGCAACATTAGCCTCGTATGTTGATCGAAAAATAGTTCTTCAAGAAACATTGTGTATTTTAATATTTATAAACATATATGTATATATATATATATATATATATATATATATATATATATATATATATATATATATATATATATATATATATATATAATATATATAATCAAGTAAACTAGGACATTTATTTGAAACTAATCAAACAAACCTCCTCTCCTAGCGGAGCTGGTTATACGAGTTCCATATACCTTGGACGGTGTATGTTTGAAACATTAAGTTGTTTATCACAATCAATGGAAATGATAGACAGTCTGTTTCGCCCTTATTTGGGGCTCATCAGCCTCCATCGAAAGTGATAACCAACCAAATATTTCCAACGGTCTTATATTTTCCTTCTAGTGACTCAATGGCATATAAATATGACACAGCGCCACCAGTCGGAAACAAATGAACCACATCTTACAGATAGATGAAAACATTTCGGCAACGAGAACTTGTACGTCCTGACACCCGAAGGTGGTTACTATATTCGCTAAGCAAGAGTAAAGTTGCCACATCAAATCGATGTAATGCAACATTTACACACCGCCAGTAACAGCGCTCCGATTTTATCCTTTATACAGGCAGCAAATGAATATAAAACATAATTCTTCGTGTTATCGAAACACGTTCGTGGCAATAAAATGAAGTAAACTAGGACATTTATTTGAAACTAATCAAACAAACCTCCTAGCGGAGCTGGTTATACGAGTTCACGAAACATCGAAATGCCTCCATATACCTTGGACGGTGTCTGTTAGAAACATTGAGTTGTTTATCACAATCAATGGAAATGATAGACAGTTTGTTTCGCCCTTATTTGGGGCTCATCAGTATCATCCATCCATCGAAAGTGATAACCAACCAAATATTTCTAACGGTCTTATATTTGCCTTCTAGTGACTTAATGGCATATAAATATGACACAGCGCCACCAGTCGGAAACAAATGAACCACATTTTACAGATAGTTGAAAACATTTCGGCAACGAGTGTCAATCAAGAGCTGCCAGTGCACGTGGCAAGAGCTCAGAAATTTCTCTTTTTTTTCACGTGTAAAAATATATGGCGCACAGGCGCAACATAAGATTCACTATTTTCAAAATAAAATTTACCGAAAAGTTCTTCAATTTCGAATATAATGTGATGCAATGTCAGTTCCACAGTGTTCCTACTTTGCCCCAGAAGCACTTTAATTACGATTCTAAATGTACCTACTTGCTATTTACAACAATGGTGTAAAGTATCCTCCCCCTATGAGGAGACTTTCCTCCAATTAAAAACATTAAAAAATAAGATAATCAATCATTTGCAAACCGCAAATAAACATTGAAAATATTTTCATTCAACCTCTTTCACGATACTAGAGGTATTAACAAAATCTCTTCCTATCAATAGATTGAAGTTCTCATGCTTTTCATAAATTTGGTGTAAAAATCGGTGCAAAGTAGCCCCAAGTTACGGTATATATATATATATATATATATATATATATATATATATATATATATATATATATATATATATATATATATATATATATATATATATATATATATATATATATATATATATATATATATATATATATATGTATATGTATATATATATATATATATATATATATATATATATATATATATATATATATATATATATGTATATATACAGTGCCGGATTAAGCTAGCGCGGGGCCTGTAGCAAATTCGGCCAAGAGGCCCTTGGTTCGCTTTAGGTTCTCAAGTTTATGGTATTAAACTCAGATTAGAGAATAAAACCGAAAATCTGTGTGCGTGACAATCCGGAGAGACTATGCAGGAACACGTATATCTGTGTGCGTGTAATGATACCAGTTTTTGAAATAAACTTCCTATATTTTTTTTATTACTGTTTCACAAATCAAACTGGTTGCCCTTTTTTTAACTGAGGTGATAAAATAGTTCGTGTATCATTTACATACAATCAAAGCTACATACGCTCAATCAAATTCAAATTCATATTCATGTTAGTAAATGACATCCACGATACTTGTGAAAGAGCTATTTGAGCCAATTTTCCTACGGTCAGTTAGCTGATTGGGGTTGAGCCATGAGAACTGACAAGAAACTTGGGCCACTCTTTTTCATTCGCCAGGGAGTCACAAGTGTTGGTGTTACAACAATATGGTGGAATGTAAACTGATCCAACTAAAATTCAATGGTAGACTAACATCTAAAGAGCTCTACACAGTTTTTTACGTTGTGCCAAATATAAATGTACATTAAATTCTAATCAGGGCCGGCCTAAGGGGTGTGCGAAGTATGCAGCCGCACACTCAAGCCTTTTGGAGGGGCATTAAATTGAACGAATTGGTTGGGGGGTTGACCCCCCTGGGGGCAAAATAAATCTTGTTTACACGATAAGGGGCGCAATTTTGAAGCAATAGGGTTGAAAGTTTGTAAGTAGGTAGTTTAGTATGATATCTTGGATGTGATTGGTTGGGGAGTTGACCCCCCTGGGGGAAAAATAAATCTTGCTTATACGATAACGAGAGCAATTTTGAAGCAATAGGGTTGAAAGTTTGTAATTAAGTAGTCTCGTACGATATCTTGAATGAGATTGTTTTTGGTTCGAATGGGTTGGGGGGTTGACCCCCTGGGGGAAGAAATAAATCTGGTTTACATGATAAAGGGCGTAATTTTGGAGCAATAGGATTGAAAGTTTATGAGTAGGTAGTTTCGTATGGTATATTGAATGGAATAGGTTTTAATGTGAATTGGTTTTGGGGTTGACCCCCCAGGGAAATAAATCTTGTTTACACGATAGAAGGCGCAATTTTTGTACCATAGGCATGAAACTTTGTAGGTAGGTAGTTTCGTACGATATCTTGAATGCTATTTATTTCTATATAAATTGGTTGGAAGATTGACCCCCCGGAGGAGGAAATCAATATTGTTCACACGATAAAGTGCGCAATTTTATAGCAATACAGTACTTAGTTTCGTATACCTTAGATGTGATTGGTTTTGGTACGAATTGGTTGGGGGGTTGATCCCCCGAGGAGGAAATAAATATTGTTCACACATTAGAGTGCGCATTTTTTTTTGAATTTGGAAATATATTTTTTAAACTGGATACGTTATGAAAACCTGCTCTTCTAATGCAGCTCGCTGCGATAGAGTTTTTTTTTTTCGTTTCTAATGAAGCGTACACACCATATATGAAAGCATTCATCCATCGCTCATTTGTGAAGTTAGTGGTAATTTCATATTACATTTCCCAATATTAAAGATATGAGTTATATAGTAATATGAAAGTATTGAACAAGCTCTTCTCCATTTTTTGGATAATTAATTTTATTTAACTTTATTCAATTTTTGTATGTGTCGATTGAATAATTAGTTTTTCTTCACATTATTTTCCTTATCTTTATATTTCTTTAACATTCAATATGGGTTTTGTTTTAGTTTTGGAATTTTTTCCACCATGTTTTACAATTATTCCAATACACATTCCTATTTGTTTTTTGTACTTCTTTGTTTCTATTATTCAATTTTTACGTCTCTGAAAATTATGGTACCTACCTAAATTTCTTTCGAATTGCTTCTCACATTCCCATTCACAAATTTTTCGGGTATATTCTCTTATTTTCACTAGTGTAGCTACGTTAGTTCTTGTTTGATTATGAGCAGCTTTTCACTTTGCAATCCTGCTTATTAAAATGGGTGCGATTAGCAAAGTTCGACCTGGGACCAAGATAGTTTCATGACTTTATATGATGGTTGGCACCAAAAATTCAATTTCATATATCTATATATCTATATATCTATATATATATATATATATATATATATATATATATATATATATATATTATTCTTAGAGTAATTGCAGTATAAGCATAAAAATCATTGCAACGTTTCCTAGAGTATTGAACATATCAAGTCAATCAATAATGAATCAAATTGTCATACATAAATTTAATGTTCTACAAGGCGCAAAAGTGCAGAAAATCTGTGTTTTTGAACCTTACATTTCAAAAAATCCATACCCCCCAGACTCCCCGACAGGGGCATAAAATTTGAGTATAGCACACTTGCAATTTTCGCCTTAGGCCGGCCCTGATTCTAATAGTTTGATAATCAATAGAATCCTATTTTATTTGTTCGGGTTATACGACTAGCTGGATAGATGATGTCAGGGATTTCCCCTATTAGTTTTGCAGTGCTACAAACTTGCGAGTAGTGCAGGGCAAGTAGTACAAAGACATAACTTGTGCGGCCAGCGCTAAATTTTCAGAAATGTGGTACACTTAAAATTATTGTTGCAGATTTTGACACCAACGTTTCTCGTGGTAGGTATTATACAACCTATACCTTCGATTCAACGTGATAAAATCGAGTTTCAGATTTTTAGGTGTGAGTGAAGCATAGCCTAAGCGCTTCGCGTTCAAGGCATAGAAGATATTTTACGCTTATCTAAACTTATTTTTTTTTACTGTCAGACAGGCGTTGGAGCGCGGGGACTGTAGCATTTGCTACTCTTGCTACGTAGCTAATCCGGCACTGTATATATATATATATATATATATATATATATATATATATATATATATATATATATATATATATATATATATATATATCCGTATACAGGGTTATTCACGTTATTCGACACGAAGAGTTATGGCTAAAGTATTTGATTTTATAAAAGTTTTTTCTTCGGGATGGGTAGGGACCTAGCAGAACTACATTGCAAAAATATTTTCAAGTTTTACAGGGTGTGCCAAAAACACGAAAAGTATCAAAGTTGGTATATTTTAAATGGAATACGCTGTATATTATTTCATTTTTGGATTTTACGATAAAAGCAAATGCCAGTTTCATTAAAGCTTGATTCACCTAAACCTTATGGTTTTTGAAATATCTCGTATTTTGTGAAAATGTAGTATCAGTTTTAACGCTTACCTAAACTCTAAACTGGTGTTTTCTTGTTTTTAACCAAATTAATGATAAGGCCTACTAACTGGATCAAACTTTATGTCGCACTTGTAAAATATTGACTAACTTAGACTTGGTGTGTAAAAATAGAGGTAAAATAATTGCAATCTTTAAACGGCACTAACTTCTTTAACTTAAATGGGACACCCTGTATTTTATACCCCGTAGTTTATGTCACCAAAAGATGTAAAATTGAATTGTCTATCGAATACCTGAATACATTCCAATCGATATCTCTACACGTTTTCAAATAAAATGAACATTTTCATCTTGCAAACTGATTTTAAGAAATTTATCAATCATCAAGTCACCTATGGCGTTTTGAGAAATAAGAATTGATTGAAATAATCATCAAGTTCATAATATATGCTTTTATCTTGCGATATCCTAAATGTTATGTCTTAGTTCAAATTATGAAGGAAAAAAAATGGATATGAAACAAGCAATATTTTATTCTATTGTTCAAAATGACGACCACCAGACTCAAAACAAAAACGAATTCTTTTTATAAAACCTTTAACAACATCTAATAACATACGTGGAATAACATTTAGAAAAGCTTCTGTGATACGCTGTTTTCATGGGCGACTTGGTAAATAAAAAATTTCTTAAAAACAGTTTGCAATTGTGCATTTTATTTGAAAACGTGAAGAGATATCGATTGCAATTCAGATATTCGATAGACAATTAAATGTTACATCTGTTGGTGACATAAAATACGGGATGTTTCATTTAAGTTAAACAAGTTAGTGCCGTTTAAAGATTGCAATTATTTGACCTTTATTTTTACACGCCAAGTCTATGTTAGTCAATATTTTACAAGTGCGACATGAAGTTTGATCCAGTTTATTAGGACTTATCATTTTGGTAAAAACAAAGAAACACCAGTTGAGAGTTTTCGGGTTAAAACTGATACTTCATTTTCACAAAATACGAGATATTTCAAAAACCATAAGGTTTTGGTGAATTGAACCTTAATGAAACTGGCATTTGTTTTCATCGTAAAATACAAAAATGAAATAATATACAGGATATTCCATTTGAAAAATACCAACTTTGATACTTTTCGTGTTTTTGGCACACTCTGTACAACATGAAAATATTTTTGAAATGTAATCCTGCCAGGTCACAATCCATCCTGAAAAAAAACTTTCATAAAATCAAATACTTTATACCTCGTGTCGAATAACGAGAACAACCCTGTATATATACATATAATAATAATATAATAATAATAATTTATTTTCAAAAAATACACATTGTAACAATGTTTACATAATTTACAATACGATAACTATTTCAATCTAACAAACATTTTCTTTCTGACACCTAGGCATAACATGTATGCCTGTATGTGTCAAATACAGTATTACATTGTAAGAAGATTAAATGCTGTTTTTATGTTTCTTCATCCCAGCACAAAAAACAAACAAAAACATAAACAGTGAGAGACCGCTCACCTACCACTAAAAAGGAGCTAAAACATGCCCTCAAAATGCCCTGGGTTATCAGAAATAAACTGTTTGCAACTTATACTAAATTTTTTTACATTAGATATGTTCTTTATTGTGAGGGGTAATACGTTATAAAACCTTGCTGCAAAGCTATGAAGAGTATAATATATATATATATATATATATATATATATATATATATATATATATATATATATATATATATATATATATATATATATATTATATATATATATATATATATATATATATATATATATATATATATATATATATATATATATATATTATATATATATATATATATATATATATATATATATATATATATATATATATATAAATATATATAAATATAAAATTAAAATTAAAAAAAAATATAAATATATAAAAATATATATATATATATATATATATATATATATATATATATATATATATATTATTATATATATATATATATATATATATATATATATATATATATATATATATATATATATATATATATATATATATATATATATATATATATATATATATATATATATATATATATATATATATATATATATATATATATATATATACAGGGTTTATGAACGCAGCTGTCCTAATGTTATTATTGTTGATGGTTTGGAAGAGATGTCATGTATGTGTTGTTTTTTTAATTCGTTTAATGCAGACAGTAAAAAATTAATAGCAAGGACATCATAATGAATTTGATTACTACCAAATGGGAGTGTAGCCCTGAAGAGTTTACCTTTCCATTAATTTCAATTTTAAGCACATTTTTAGTAGTCAAAAACATTCAGTATGATAATCTGCATTAACTAGGTTAATTTTTATATATAATTATTTATATTTTGTGGTACAAAATTCATACTCGAGTGAAGGTATATTCTTCAAGGCGACACTTGCAAATAATTGATGATATCCTCGCTGATGATTTTGTACTGTTGAGTGTGATATGCGATTTTCAAAAAAAACGCAGGAACCATAATACCGTTTATTATATATACCTATATCATCAAAAAACGGATAATAATCCGATTGTTGATTTGATTATTCATCAATTTTTCAAATAAATGAATAAATATTCATTTTCCTTATATATATATGGTATATAAATATTTATATATATATATATATATTCAATACGATATATATATATATATATATATATATATACAATACGATAACAACAATTAAGACTTTTTAGTCTTTCTCTTTTATATTGTGGTAAACTGTAGAAAAGTGGATATTATAATATTCTAAATAAAGAAGTTTGCTTTTATCTCCAAGTGTGTATAAAATTTTGAGAACTTTGTAGGTATATGATGAACACGTGCGTTAAAATTCGCATGTAAATAAGTGATACGGATATATATATATATATATATATATATATATATATATATATATATATATATATATATATATATATATATGTATATATATGTATATATATATATATATATATATATATATATATATATATATATATATATATATCCGTATCACTTATTTACATGCGAATTTTAACGCACGTGTTCATCATATACCTACAAAGATCTCAAAATTTTATACACACTTGGAGATAAAAGCAAACTTCTTTATTTAGAATATTATAATATCTACTTTTCTACAGTTTACCACAATATAACTGAGAAAGTCTAAAAAGTCTTAATTGTTGTTATCGACGAAAATGAAATACTCTAGGACAAGAAAAAATGTTATATAGATTTATATATATATATATATATATATATATATATATATATATATATATATATCGGTGTTTCGGAATTCAGTCCCGCTACCTGCGGAAGGGACTACCTGCTCACAGGGACCTTAGGTTAGTAAGGTTAGAAAAAGTCAGGTCAGCGGGACCGAATTCCGGTCCGTACATATATAATAATAATAATGTTTATTCATTAATAGGTTACATCCTAATATACAAATGAATTAAATTTTAAATTCAATGATACATAAATACCTAAACAAATTGTATACGCATACCAACCAAAGCAAACAACGATATTTCAGGATTAGATTACAAATTTAATCCATATACAATATCCAAACAAAACAAAAATTCCAATATAGAAAACAAAATCAGCAATTCTCACACATCTACATGTTCACAAGCAGTTCAACACGACCTGATATACTTCATGATTTCTCTCTTAAAAACGCCAAGTGATGCTGAACTCCGTATTCCAACAGGTAACGCATTAAATTCTTTGAGACCTCTATAAAATAAAGACCTCATCGAACTATTAAAGTTATATCTGGGTAAATGGCAATCAGTATAGTGTCGCGTATTGTGAGTGTGAAACCTATATGTTATAAACTCATCAAAATATTTTGGAAGTAAATTATTCAAGACTTTATATATAAAAATCATTGTAATTTTAAATAGTCTTTCAACAACTGATAGCCAATCCAAATTCCCGAGCATTAACTTAATACTAGTATATCGATTACATCCCAGAATAACCCTCATTCCTCTATTTTGTAGTCTTTGTAGAGCAGTCAAGTTACTAAGGTCAAAACAGTACATAAGAGTGGCACAATAATCGAAATGTGGCTGAATGATGGTGTTGTAGATAGTTAATCGTGAAAATGAAGACAGATTTCCCGCAATACGAGAGAAAAAATAGAGTTTCTTCGAAATCTTCCGTGAAACACAAGAAAAATGAGAGTTGAATGTTAAACAGCTATCCAATACAAAACCCAAATATTTAAATTCTTTTACTATTTCTATCTTTTGGTCATCTATATTAATACCAACTTGATCCACATCAATACTCATTAATTTATACCTAGTTGTTAAGATCATTGCTTTAGTTTTCAGAACATTCAATTTCAACTTATTTGCACTCAAGTAAGAAGATATTTTTTGAAGTGAAACATTCATTCTATCAACAGCCGTATTCAAATCAGCATGAGAAGATGAGAGCAGGGAGTCATCTGCAAAGAGATTCAAGAAATCACAGCTATGATACAAGTCAATATCATTAATATATAATAAAAACAAAAGAGGTCCCAAAACGCTACCTTGAGGAACTCCATATCCATTAACCATAACCTTAGAGTATACATCATTTATTTTAGTTATTTGTTTACGATTAGTTAAATAATCAGAAAACCAGTCCAAAACTTTACCATCAATACCAATATTTTTCAATTTCATCAATAGTTTCTGTCTATCTATTGTCTCAAAAGCTCTCTTGAGATCCAAAATACCACAACCACATAACAACCCTGATCAATGCTTTTTTTCCACTATATATATATATATATATATATATATATATATATATATATATATATATATATATATATATATATATATATATATATATATATATATATATAAATTAAATAAATATATATATATATATATATATATATATATATATATATATATATATATATATATATATATATATATATATATATTGAGAACAAAGTTAGTAGGTTTTTTGTTTCAGTTAAATAATCTCACGATTATATATTTTTCTATTTCATTAACGTTTCGGTCTGTTACTTTGACCTTTATCAAAATGATTGGATCAATATGTTACCATCACACAAAAAGTTAGTGAGTGTTCAGTTAGAAAGTGCACTTTCTAACTGAAAGCGAAGACTGACGTGTCTATGTAGACGAAAAATTTTTAAAATTTGTTACTGTGGATCATTGTCAAGTTTTGTTTTACGTAGTATTTATGAGTTGTCAATGTAATTCTGTTATTTATGTGAAGATTAATTGTGTGATGGTAACATATTGATCCAATCATTTTGATAAAGGTCAAAGTAACAGACCGAAACGTTAATGAAATAGAAAAATATATAATCGTGAGATTGTTTAACTGAACCAAAAAACCTACTAACTTTGTTCTCAAAATATAAACAAAATGGTTCTAGAATATAATATAAATGAACGATATATATATATATATATATATATATATATATATATATATAATAAAATTTCCGAACTACTATTGCTTTCAAAAGTTTTTAGTGAATGAAAACTCATTTTATATATTGAAAAATCACCAACATTGTGGGTTCGAGTACCAATTGCAATACAGAGACGATATAACTCAAGTACGATTTCAAACAGAAACAAATATGTAAATCGCTTCTACTATTATATTGTTTCCTGTGGTATATCCAAAATCTTCGCATCTACAAATCACGTCACAGTATGTGTAGGTGTATTCAGAGTATATGATATTTTACGGTAAATACAATTCGAAACAAAATGTCATATTCTGCCTCTGAATTGCCTAGATTATACCTATAACTTTATGAAAAACTATGAGCTGCTATGCTTACATAAACCTCCAGAATTATTCTTGAATAATTGGCTCAGAGATGGTTATGATGAAAATGAAATATCATAGCATCAAGAATATCAGGAGAGGTTATTTTTCATAATTTAAGACTGTTTTCCTCAAAAAGATTCAAAAGCATACATGACTCACACATATTGTATACGCGGTATACTTTTGATACATTTAATTAATACATTTATTTTGCAATACGTCAAAATAATTATAATTATGTTAAAAATGTAATAGTCCATTACCAACTAGGTAAAAACCTGTGTGTGCTAACTAACTATCCAATCAAACACCTTGCACTATAAGGAAAAAAATAAAACACTATACCAAATATTACCAAGAGATGAAGTCAAGCTTACAATTCTCTAATCTTCACAAAATACCCTCGAACATGTTTCTAATTATAAAATTAACTCTGAGTAGAATAATATTATCTTTTTTAGAACTTAATACGTACGAACTAATAGGTATTTATATTTTTTAAATCAATTGTTATTGTTTCAGAAATTGTTTTTGGAAAATTGCCTATAATTTTTGAGCGGCAATCTGACCAAAAAAAAATTGATTTATTGTTTTTTCAAAAGGCCAGAACTATAATTATCTATTATAAAATTCAATAATTAATTAACTGACGTCAATTTTTGTCCAAATCAGTGAGTTAAAATACTTACAAAAGGTATTTCTTGAAAAAATTATGCAGATGATTTCTTTGAACTTTGAATTCGAACATTAATGTCCATTTTTATTTAAGAGTTTGTGAATTGATGGTCAATGCTTAAATAATGTAATTGCTATTAAATATACCTGAGGAACCAATGAATTTTTATGCATCTCATCAAGTATTCATGAGAAACGCAATAATTCAAACTGAAAAGTCATTCTTTTGGTCAAAAACCTTGAAGGCACCAACGTGCCAGTGTAGCAAATCTCGAATATTTTTGCCTGAAATTACGTGGTGTATAATCTGTGAATAGTGTAAAACCAGTATAGACGAAATTAACATTATGTCTAGTAGGAATTGAAGAAAAATTTCAGTTCATTACGATAATCGTATCTCCCGAGAAACTCATTTTATTCAGGACATACATTCCGTTCTATCAATATTTAGGTTGAGTTTATTTGGTTCTTCTACACAAGGTTTGAGAAAATAGTTTACACCTTTTGATCAGTTCTTATTCTAATCCTGCTTTCTATATCTCTATATATACCATATATATATATATATATATATATATATATATATATATATATATATATATATATATATAAATAAATATATATATATATATATATATATATATATATATATATATATATATATATATATATATATATATATATATAAATATATACATATATATATATGAATTTAACAATGAAACTATTTTGTCTTCAAATTCCCAAAATTATATTAATTAACGTACAACCGGTTTCGTTGTTTCAGAACAACATCTTCAGGTACAATATAATTTTTACACTAATGAGAAATAGTCTAAAATACAAAGAATCCAAAAATTGTAATTCAGTCAACATTGATGAGGACGAAAAGACGAAACAAATTTAAAAATTTTTCTCTCATACGAGAAAACAAATTATGCCTTTCAAGTTTTACGGAGCTAGCAAGATAGATGAATCTTGCTTTTAAATTTGTTTCGTCTTTTCGTCCTCATCAATGTTGACTGAATTACAATTTTTGGATTCTTTGTATTTTAGACTATTTCTCATTAGTGTAAAGATTATATTGTACCTGAAGATGTTGTTCTGAAACAACGAAACCGGTTGTACGTTAATTAATATAATTTTGGGAATTTGAAGACAAAATAGTTTCATTGTTAAATTCATCTTACTACCCAAATATGGACAATCTACAAACTTTATATATATATATAGATATATATATATATATATATATATATATATATATATTTATATATATATATATATATATATATATATAAATATATATATATATATATATATACAGGGTTATTCACGTTATTCAACACGAAGAGTTATGGCTAAAGTATTTGATTTTATAAAAGTTTTTTCTTTAGGATGGATAAGGACCTATGAGAACTACATTTTAAAAATATTTTCTTGTTGTACAGGGTCTGCCAAATGAACGAAAAGTATCAAAGTTGGTATTTTTTCTGAATGGAATACCCTGTATATTATTTCATTTTTGAATTTTAAAGTGAAAAATGCTAGTTTCATTAAGGTTCAATTCACCGGAACCTCGTGGTTTTTGAAATATTGATTGCAATAAACATCAAGATCATAATATATGCGTTTATTTTTGTATGTCATTTCAAATTATGGATTGGAAAAAAAATTATGGATATGAAACAAGCAATATTTTATATCAAGCGTTCAAAATGGCGACATGAGATGCAATATTTAATATTTTAAAGTGGACAGGAACATTGTGTTTCAGAATTAGTGATTGTAAGAATTTTTATATCAATTAAACATTGAAGAAGTAGGCCATTGCCTTCAAAATGTATATATATATATATATATATATATATATATATATATATATATATATAGATATATATATATATATATAAATTATATATATATATATATATATATATATATATATATATATATATATATGCGTGTGTGTGTGTATTTCAAACATTATCATCCTGAAACGAACAATTACTTCGAGTCGCTTACGAACCGAATAAATAAGTAAAAATTATTAAATCTACTTTCGAATCATCCAAATTCGAATATTCATGAAATCTCATTATGTCTAATAGAATGTATGTAAATCTGAAATAAATTATGTTTGTAATTTCATTAACCATTGTATTTTTAATAAGGAAAGTTTGTCTAAATCGTAATGAATAAATATAAAATATTTTTCACTAATTTATTAGGACCATGAGAATCGGAGGCAATTCAGTTGTTTTCTGTACTACTCCACTTTCCTTCAACCTTGGTAATTTTTTAGATATATTGTTGAACAATTCAATTCATAATAAACAATGAAAATTTCTGATTTATTTATTTATTAGGAAAAAAAATATTTTTTTTATCCAAGGATAAATTTTAGTTCTTGTATTGTAAAGTATTTCTTCAGAAGATTCAACTGGTCAGACATTCTTAGATATTAACAAGCTGAATCCAGTAATTATCAGTGTTGGAAATGTGCTTGGACATTTCTTATTTCAATTTAAATGAGGTTTAAACTTTATTATTAACGCATGTTTTATTATGAAAAAACAATGACTGCTGATTTTAGTTGAAAGATGATGATATCGAGTGTTTCACCGACTCTAAAATGCAATTGAATAATAAAATTAGGGAGGCTTTGAAAAGCTCTCTCAGTTTCAACATGATAACAACTGAAGTATATATTGTAAATATTTTAATTTTTTATCTGTCTACAGAAAATTTGATTTTCTCTTAATAATAAAACATACAATTGAATGCCTAATAATTCAGTTTATTCATTCAGAATCATATATATATATATATATATATATATATATATATATATATATATATATATATATATATATATATATAAAAAACTTGGTTCACGGAATGAACCGCGTAAAAGATTTGAAAAATCTCGACGTTTCGGCTCCTTTTGCGAAGCCATCTTCAGGAGAATTAGAAGGTAAATAATTCAGACTCGTGGCCTCAATCTGCCTTCTCCACGAATCGAATTAGGAGGAATCGGAAACAATACGATTGCGTGGTCTCAACCTGCCTACTCCACTAACCGTACTGCTTCCTGTCAACTCTGAAGTCTCAATCTGCCTACTCTTCAGAGTCAACTGACGGGCCGATCGTCGCGTGGCCGTATTTATAGGGGAGGGGGGTGGGTACTCACGCTCATCAGTGCGGGATGCACTCTGATTGGGTGTGACATGGCGACCACTCAGAAGTGGTTTCCATGCTGATGGGAGTCTGTGACTGTCATCTCTGGTGTTCAAACAATTTGGACGTTTTTCTATTTCTACAGCTTCACGGAAAATTCGGGATTTGAAAGATCGGACGGGAGCAATAGTTCTTGTATTGGGGAAATCGATAATGTGGCCTGTTTGGGTGTGATGGTGGGAAAGGGCGTTGGCGATATCTGAGTGTCTTACCGAAAGTGAATGTTCTTTGACACGGACCTGAATTCGTCTGTTCGTGTGTCCTATATAGGAACGAGGACAATTGGAACAGGGAATCTCATAAACACCGTGATTTTCGTTAGGAATTTTATCCTTGAAGGATCTGACCAGATGGGAGAGTTTTTGTTATATATATATATATATATATATATATATATATATATATATATATATATATTATATATATATATATATATATTATATATATATATATAATATATATATATATATATATATATATATATATATATATATATATATATATGTTATATATATATATATATATATATATATATATATATATATATATACAAAGTAGCTTAAACTTTCAACGAATTTAAACACAAATTTTTATATTGACGAGACTTGTCAAAAATGAAAATAAGATCAGTAGGATTACACAGACTCATAATATCCAAGAAACATAAAGCAATGGCTGGAACAACAGAAAAACATTTTCTCAATTATTACAATAATTGTTTTTCCTCTGAATGTGTATCAACAACATATAGGTAAATCTAACCAATTTAGACAGAACTATCAACGAGGGAAACTATAATGTCAGAGCTACAGAAGAATTTTAGTTCAGTATTGAAATATATATATATATATATATATACTTATGTTTATATATATATATATATATATAAATATGTATAATATATATATATATATATATATATATATATATATATATATATATATATATATATATATATATATATATATGTGTATATAGATATATTTATATATATATATATATATATATATACATATGTATATATATATATATATATATATATATATATACCGGGTGTCCACGGAAGGTGGCTCGCCCCTATAACTTTTTTGTTTACGGAGATAATGAAATGAAATTTAGAGGATCTGTTTAATGCATAAAACTGCATTTTTTGACAAGTAATTCAACTTCATGCAACTTCCGGTTTCATAAAATTTCGGTTTTTAAATGGGACACCTGGTATATGTTCAATTTTTTTGTCTTCATATGACATTTAAAATGCAACCGTGTATCATTTGTTACTTTTTGTGACCGTTGTTTCATTTTTTTTCTCGAAAGAAATAGGGGTCTAGATGCGTTTACCGTCCTGGGACGTAGATTTGTGGGCGTAACTTCGGACTTAGTTTGTTTCAGTTGTGTTGGTCACAGGCTACTCGATAATTTCAAATGTAATTTTAATATCAATAAGATTCTTCATTTGAAGAAAGTTCTGAGGTTATGGGATTTCAGGTTTTTACTGAAAGTTTTTTTTCAGCCTAATACCTACAGTGCGGTATCAAATTAATGGTAATGAAATTATCTTTTTTTTTAATCCGACGAGCCACTATGTTGCCATTTGAAAAAAAATAGTAATAAAAGTTTCAAAAGTCACAATAGCTGAACCATTTTGATCGAAAACAGTAAAGTTATATTTTAACAAACATTTTAGGACCGAAATTAGTTATTTGAACGCATCCATAGCCCTCTAGAATAAAAATTTATTTCGAAAAAAAATTAAAAAAAAGGTTACAAAAAGTAACAAATGATACATGGTTGTATTCTAAATGTCATATGGAGACAAAAAAACTTAAAATATACGAAGTGTCCTATTTGAAGTTCGTGTCATTTCCGGTGAAACCGGAAGTTGCATGAAGTTGAGTTACTTGACAAAAAATGCAGTTTCATGCATTAAACAGATCCTCTAAATTTCACTTCATTATCTCCGAAAACAAAAAATTTATATATATATATATATATATATATATATATATATATATATATATATATATATATATATATATATATATATATATATACATATATATATATATATATATATATATATATATATATATATATATATATATATATATATATATATATATATATATATATATATGTTTGAAGTAAGATCACAGTCGTCCTAATTTGTATTTAGAAGATAAGAGAAATCGACTGAAAGTTGAATATTAATCTCTTTATTCTATGCCAAGCTTTCGAAATACATTTTTTTCTTCCTCAGGGCTACTACAAAAACAGTTTGCAATTAGATTTGGTTTTTTGAAAACGTAAGAAATAAACTTACGGAAAAGTGAAATCAACAAAATTTTTCTATTGCAGTGAAAATGATCATTGGATTAGCTGAACTAAAATTATACGTAATATATATATATATATATATATATATATATATATATATATATATATATATATATATATATATATATATATATATATATTTATATATATATATATATATATTTATTTATATATATATATATATATATATATATATATATAAATTTCTAGGTTGCCAAACCTATAAATGATACAGGTCATACAGTGTATGGCATCTCCAGTGGCTCCTATCAAACCAATTATTCTCTAATTTTTTTTTCGACTTGCTATCAAAGCGTATTTTTGGAAAACATAATTATTCCATTCGAATCCCATTCGAAAAATACGACCTCAGTGAACCTCTGCTGTACTTGCTTTTTTCGTGACAATTTGTTATATTATTTGAACTATTTACGATATTCGCGAAGAATTAGTTCCCTCGATGAAATCTCTGACAATATTTCTTCGGTTTCAGCTTGAGCTACCATGGAGATTCAGGAGCCAATAGTCAAAGATGTGCAGCTCACACCAATTCAAACTTTCTACAATAACTCCCATATTTTCATCACAGGAGCAACAGGATTTCTTGGCAGAGTTCTGTTAGAAAAGTTACTCAGATCTTGCCCTCATATATCGACTATATATATTCTAGTCAGGAATAAAAAAGGGAAGAATATCACCACGAGAGTTGATGAACTATTCGATGACGTCATATTCGAGGAACTCAGAAAAATATGCCCTAAATTCCGTTACAAGGTAGTAGGAATAGAAGGAGATTGTTGCCTACCTGACCTGGGTTTGAGTGAACAAGATCGTCATACTTTGATTAGTAAGGTGAGTTTATTCATGAAATGGTTATTTATGTACCAAGTGCGTTATATGGATCCTTACGCCCGGGGGAAAACATTCGGCCCGAGGGCCTTTGGATCGAGGGATGAATATTGCCCGATGTGCGTTAGGATCTAGTAACGCACGTGGTGAATACAAGATTATATTTTTCACGAAAAAATATTTATTATAATGAAAAATCGATTTTAAAATCGGTTCATTGCTTCTATACTTTCCATTTTCCTTCTCATAGTGGGCATGTCATTTTTTGATATTTTGACGTTTGTGAATATTTTATCATCAAATTTAGTGAATGTCATTGCTGCTTTCTTTGTGTAGTCTTATAGAAATAATGGAATCGAAAATAAATTTACCCAAAAATATCATAGAAAATGCAGCCAAAGCTGCGAATAATTCATTGCCGGAGATATCCAGAGTCGTATAGGACAAGGATTATGAAGTATTTAATCAATGAAATTTGCTTCATTGGTCCTCGTACAATTAGCGGGCGTTATGATCCATAGCGCCCGCTCATAACGTCCTAGGGCATAATGAGTGTGTTTATAGCAACCGTATCTAAGGTGAAATAAACATATAATATAAAACAAGTAAAAAATAAAATATTACACTGGCACAAATCCATGAAAAACGCACAAGTCTGAATTAAAATTTTATGCTGCTATTTTCAAATACAATACTAATTTGGTTTTCCAATTCGCACGTATGTACTATAAAGTATAGTGACAATACGACATAAACACATGATGTTATCCAACAAGTCTCAGTCAAGGTTAATGAAGTGTCCAATATAATATTATAATAACTACAAATAAGGTTCATATTTATTTTGTATAAGATTGAATCGATCCATTCATTTCCTCGTCGAAAACTTTTTATTCTTTTAAATAATTTTTTTTTCAAATAATTCTCATACAAAACTCAAACTTTATAATAGTTTTATTGCCTCAGTTATGAATATACAAACGTCGCAAATTCAAGTTTTGTTTTCGTTCATCATGTTTAATTATCACGTAGTAACGACGGATTTCATCAACTATCTAAAGTTTTTAATGCTTAAAACTAATTATCCTTTCTTCAGTTCGATTCTTCAATTTCTTACCTCTTCTGAAATTCATTTTCAATATGCAATTATTTTGAAGAAAAAATTTGTGAAACGTAGATAAAGTATTGAAATGGACTTTTTAAATTTCTGAATTTTTTTCAATCCTGCATACCTATTAATTATTACAAAGTATTAATTATTTAATCATATTCTTTATTTATGCGTACTCTTTGGCTGTGTCCGTCTTTAGTGAATAATTACGTGATATTCAGTTCAATTAAGCAGTCTCATATAAGATGCTAATGTACACATCAGAAACACTGAACTAAAAATATACAAAATATGTACAGGCTGGGCCAATTTCGATGGATTTTGGGGGTTTAGGATATTTCTAGCATAGATAGCGAAACACGAATAGTTCTGTGCTCGATTTCCGGGAAAAGTTCAAAAATGAAAACTACTTTTTGATACGACAAGTCGTTTTAAAAAGTTTGCATTTTTGAAAAGACGCCATATATTTTTTATTATCAAAATTATAGATTTTTTGATGGGAACTTCTTTTTAGTTTTTTTGAGGACCAATTACCACTGAAACCCAAAGTGTCAAATTAAAATTTTTGAGAGATAACACCCTGTTGGCTGTGACTTTGACATTGTGTATAACACACAAAGAAATCATTCTTTCAAATCGCGTAGGACATGCCATCAAAACTGCTTTTAAAACTTAGTTTCATCAAAAGGAGCTTCGACAAAAACAAAACTACTTTGGGTATATCAACCTACAAATATTGGCATGGTAACAAAGAATTACTTACTGTCGTCATTTTCGAGTAAAAATTTACTAAAATATTTCAACATTTCGAAATGTATGATATGTATGAAGTGTTTTATAGAGGCCTTATCACTGCGAATGTATCATGAGCGATATCTAGAGAGGAGGCAACCGTCGGGTAAAATATTTAGCCGACTGAAGCAAATCCTAATATCACATCGTTCATTTAAGAAGCAAAGTCCAATAACCTCTTGAAATCTGATGATGAACAAAGAATTAGATTATAGTGACAGTTTTATGCTTTTTAAAATCCTTCTTGCTGTTGTTCTAGCTACTTCAGTATTCCATTCCATTGCTCTGGTGGATATATTTCGAGAAAGATTCATTTCGTCCAAAACTGTGAGGTGCACTAATTCTTTTTTACAAAATGCTTTTTGTTTTGCTCGAAGATGATATTACTAAGTAATTCTTTGTTACCATGCTAATATTTGTAGGTTGATATACCCAAAATCTACTTGATTCAAAAAAATGATTTTATTTGTGTTACACACAATGTCAAAGTCGCAGCCAACTATAATAATTTAAAAATAAGTGAAATATTGAAAAAACAAATAATCAATACTAGGCGTGTAATACATCATTTTGAAGGAAATTTCATGTAGATTTTAAGAAAAAATAAGATATGGCATGTTTCATAAGTTAAATATCAAGTTTGTGTTATATCTCCAAAACTGAATATGACCTGTTGGTTTTTGGAAACCTAAAAAATAGTCCTCATCGAAAAATAAAAAATTTTGATAATGAAAAAGATGTGGCTTTATCAAAACTTTTTCGAAAAAAAGGTTTGATAAAGTCACGAATGTCGTGGCGAAACGTCAACTTTTTAATAAAATCGAGTTTTTTGAGATTCAACAAGCCTGTTATTGCTAATAATTATCAAGATATTAGAAATAGTTCACAGGCAACAACAATTCGAATAAATAAATATATATATATATATATATATATATATATATATATATATATATATATATATACATATATACTATATATTATATGAATAGATATTATATATGAACAATTATTCGGTTGAAAATATTGAAAAATTTTTTTTCTAAAATATTATTAAACATACACCACAAGTCGGTGAATTGTTCATATAAAGAGATAATTATTGATATATTGGAAATATCAAATAGTCATTATGACACACTGAAATTTCACATACCGTAATTATATATTCTCCTTCAGATTCAGGTTTATAAGTAGGTACCTACGTGAAACGCCGAAGCGGAGTTCCGGAATAATTCTGTTGAATATTTTGGATTGGAACTTTCCTACTACCCGGGTTTATCCACGACTATACGATTAAATTGGTTTATAATTTCATACCATGAAATCACGGAAAAACACAAATCCTAATAAAATCTTAATTGTATGTTATCCAAAAAGTCTAATCCAATACGTTATTCAAGATGAGAGATTGAGAATACAGAATTTCTGTTATTAGTCTAGCGGCTGTGGTCCGGTATTGTTGAGCGAAATAAGTCAAAAGATGATTTTAGTATCATTTTTAGATATGATGATGTTGAATATAAAATATTTTTCTTCATAGTACTCTAATTACTATTTTATCTTCTGTGATTTAGCGTCAATAAAATAAATTTCATAGATGACGAAAATTTTTAACAACTTCGTACTTATAAATTCAACAGTAGGGTGCAGTAGTATCTTTTGTAATCTGTTTTATACCTTTTTCACACGATTTCAGAAAGTTTTTTGATGTCTCATATAATATATGTTTATATATATATATATATATATATATATATATATATATATATATATATATATATATATATATATATAT
The DNA here is from genome assembly GCA_030704885.1 of Cynegetis impunctata. Lineage (NCBI taxonomy): Eukaryota > Metazoa > Arthropoda > Insecta > Coleoptera > Coccinellidae > Cynegetis > Cynegetis impunctata. Next base: position 22,612 of record JARQZK010004408.1, read on the forward strand.
ATATATATATATATATATATATATATATAAAAAAAAAAAAAAAAAAAAAATATATATATATATATAATATATATATATATATATATATATATATATATATATATATATATATATATATATATATATATATTATATATATATTATATATATGTATATATATATATATATATATTGAAAACGCTTATTTCAGAAAATATACACAGATACAATATCATCAACAACTTCCTAAACAGTGTATCAAACACTGGTATCGGAATCAACAACAAATATAACTTCCCTTCCTAACAATGGTATGCGCAACAGTGCTCAATTATAAGCCTTATTACTAATATTAAATTTCTAGATTAATATTAAACTATGATAACTAAAAAAAAAATTCTAAGTCTTATTACTAATATTGAATTTTTCTAAATCAATATTGAACTATGGATATTATAGTACATATACACTTTTCAACATTAACTATTTATAGCCTCAAGTGTTGTTTGAGCTTTTTCACAAATGCAGCATTATTTATGATGTTCTTAACACTTATTGGTAATTGATTGTGCCGACATACAGCTCTACTTAATGGATTACTGAGTCCAGTATTAATTTCTAGATATATATTATTACTATCTCTTTTATCATATAGATGGAGATCCCTATTAAACGTTAAAGCTGTATTACATTTAATTGTTTTAGTTATTATTTTATGAATATGCTTACACTGTTCCAACTCCAGTAATTCACCCAAACGACATACACCCAACTCCCTGTATAGCTGATCTGTAGGCACAAGCCAATCATAGGAGAAAAGAATCTTTAATACTTTATTCTGTAAAGTTTGCATAGATTTAAACAAAACAACCCCACATGTACCCCACATTGGGATCATGTATCGAAAATGAGGAAGAAATAATGCATTGTATACATTCATTTTACTCTGATGTGTAATATAATTTCTGCAGCGATCATTGGTGTTATTTTATACGTTATGTGTTCAAGATGGTCTTTTGAGTTTAAATTCTCATCTATTATGTATCCTAAATATTAATTAACTGAATTTACCCTTTATATACTTATATTATCCATTTTAATATCTTGATTTGGAAAATGCCTATTTTTGTGCTTGAAAACAATGAATTTCGTTTTATCTGTAATTATTTTCAATTTATTAAACAGAAGCCATTCGAAATATTTGTTGAGATCATTATTTATTGAAGTTTCTAGATCTGTTCCATCTTCCTCCTCATAAACAAGTACAGTGTCATCTGCAAACGCATAGTATCGACCCTTCAAATTTACTAGTTTCATACTAAGAACGTACAGGATATAAAAAAGTGGTCCAAGGACCGAATCCTGCGGTACTCCATAACTATTTGTCTTTCTATCACTTTGAATATTCTCCAGTTTCACACATTGCTGCCTGTTAGCTAGGTAAGACCATAGCAGCCGATACACCACACCCCTAAAACCCATTTTTTTTTTTCCTCAACAGTATATCTATGCTGACTACGTCGAAAGCTTTTCTCAAATCTATAAATCACCTTCTTTCTGTCACCATCACCTTCTTTCTGTCTAAGCCTTTAGCTATTTTATTCAACAGATCGAATACGGCCATGAGGTGTTGCTCTCCTTGATGAATCTGTATTGATAGTCATCTAGCAGATTATGATGATTTACATATGCAATTATTCTTTATTTACAGTTTCCGTGATTTTTTAAATCTATATATATATATATATATATATATATATATATATATATATATATATATATATATATATATATTTATTTGAATTGTTGTTGCCTGTGATCTATTTTTAATCTCTTGATAATTATTAGCAATAACAGGCTGGTTGAATCTTAAAAAACTCGATTTTTATTAAAAAGTTTAACGTTTCACTACGACATTCGTAGTTATTCAAAACTTTTGAAAAAATTGAAATTTCTTTGACATTTATTGATTTGAAAAAATTTGAATAGACAAAGACTGCTTTGTCTTGTTAAAATTTTTTTCGGATGTGGCTGTTCTTTGTTATTTATTACGTGCTATTCAGTCTAATATTAATATTCAAAATTGTTATCATTAGAAGGCAAGGGAAACTACAGGAACCTTTACCCACGTAATGTTCGAAAATAATAATAATAGGGTACTATTTATCTAACAGCAAAGAAATTAGTCGCGGGAAAATATTAAAAAAGTAGAGCAGAATTATCGGTATAGAACGCTTATATGGAAGCAGCCGTTGACACGTGTTTCGGACTCTTTGGTCCTCATCAGAACGGCGTAGCTAAGAATTGGATTGAAAATTTGGAGATGAAAATAGTTTAATAAACAAAATCCTCTGTTATGGAAGACAATCACTTATTTGTGGTTTATTGTTTGAACTCTCCGGTTTGGGAGATTTGGTCAAACTTTGCCACGGAGGCGATTAATTCCATCCGCGAGATCTTAGAAAGAGTAAATTAACAATAACAAAGGAAATTAGTTGCGGGAAAATATTAAACAAGTAGACCAAAAATTATCGGTATAGTTCGTTTATATGGAAGTAGCCGTTTTTAATGAAATTTTTATTTAGAATTTCAAATTTTTTAAATAAAAAAGGTACTCACAATCTAAAACAATGTTTGAAACTCTCAGCTTAAGTTTGGGATCATTGCCATATTTTCAGCTTGCAATATTAAATTATTTATTATTGCTAATAATTATCAAGAGATTAAAAATAGATCACAGGCAACAACAATTCAAATAAATAATTAAATATTGCAAGCTGAAAATATGGCAATGATCCCAAACTTAAGCTGAGAGTTTCAAACATTGTTTTAGATTGTGAGTACCTTTTTTTATTTAAAAAATTTGAAATTCTAAATAAAAATTTCATTAAAAACGGCTACTTCCATATAAACGAACTATACCAATAATTTTTGCTCTACTTGTTTAATATTTTCCCGCAACTAATTTCCTTTGTTATTGTTAATTTACTCTTTCTAAGATCTCGCGGATGGAATTGATCGCCTCCGTGGCAAAGTTTGACCAAATCTCCCAAACCGGAGAGTTCAAACAATAAACCACAAATAAGTGATGTGTGTTTATTAAACTATTTTCATCTCCAAATTTTCAATCCAATTCTTAGCTACGCCGTTCTGATGAGGACCAAAGGGTCCGAAACACGTGTCAACGGCTGCTTCCATATAAGCGTTCTATACCGATAATTCTGCTCTACTTTTTTAATATTTTCCCGCGACTAATTTCTTTGCTGTTAGATAAATAGTACCCTATTATTATTATTTTCGAACATTACGTGGGTAAAGGTTTCTGTAGTTTCCCTTGCCTTCTAATGATAACAATTTTGAATATCAATATTAGACTGAATAGCACGTAATAAATAGCAAAGAACAGCCACATCCGAAAAAAATTTTAACAAGACAAAGCAGTCTTTGTCTATTCAAATTTTTTCAAATCAATAAATGTCAAAGAAATTTCAATTTTTTCAAAAGTTTTGAATAACTACGAATGTCGTAGTGAAACGTCAACTTTTTAATAAAATCGAGTTCTTTAAGATTCAACCAGCCTGTTATTGCTAATAATTATCAAGAGATTATATATATATATATATATATATATATATATACATATATATATATACTATATATATATACATATATATATATATACATATATATATATATATATATATATATATATATATATACATATATATGTATAAATATATATATATATATGTATATATATATATATATATATATATATACATATATATATATATATATATATATATATATATATATATATATATATATATATATATATATATATATCTATATATATATATATATATATAATATATATATATATATATATATATATATATATATATATATATATATATATATATATATATATATATATATATATATATATATATATATATATATATAAATATATATATATATAATATATATATATATATACATATATATATATATATATATATAAATATATATATATATATAAAAATATATATATATATATATATATATATCTAAATATATATATATATATATATATATATATATATATATATATATATATATATATATATATATATATATGGTATAGGTTAAGAGTCGACAGGAAAATTATTTTCTACTTTTTAATTCGATCTGCTATTTGAGAGTGAGCTATTTTAAAAATATAATTCATTAGTGACCGAGATCTGCTGCTCACTAATTTTTTTTTTTAATTTTTAATTGTAAAGATAATTCGACTCTTTTGACACGATAGTATTATACTTAAAGTAATTGGAATCCACAGTCAACTTTTTATCCTTATAAACTTCACTTTGTCTATAGACTTTTCATTATCAAATTATTTTATCAAATTGTAGGGTTTTATTATTATAATCGTACTGGATTCAAATAATATAATATAATTCATATTGGACAATCAATGTTAAATACTTTCAACAATATTAGTATCATCGCTAATATCATATTTCAAAACTTTATAATTAACTGTTAGTAAATAAAATGACGTTGAAATACTGTGATTTCCAAATATTATTACATATTAAAAACTCATCTATTCATTTACTGTAATATCCATTTGCACCAGATATTTATTACCTAATGAAAAATACACATGGATTTTTGTTTCTATTGAAATTTTTATTTTATGATTTAATTGGTTTTAATCCTGAATATTATTTAAGAATAATTTTTCATCTTTTAGTGTTTGTGAATCTGTAATGCGTTCTCAGGAAGGTGATCTAATTTCTTTTAATTCATTAATTTGAACGTGAATATAGTTATTATTTAAATTTGCAATAGTTGAGTTTTTCATGACACAAAATTAAATAATAATTTTGTCTTTATTATTTATACTGTTGGTTTCTTTTTCCCATATACAAATTATCAAACATAAATATTGAATTGAAGAATTGGCTACTGTATTTTCGTTGATCTTTATAAAAATATGGTAAAATGAAGTTTACGGAGTTCACTATCATAAAAATGTATTGTGTTCATAAATATATTAAGCAGGCCGGCTTTGAACGTACATCCATCTTCAGCGCTTGTAATAAACTCACAAGAACTGGAATGAATACAGAAGATACAAGTCTCCTTACAAGGGTTTTGGCGATTACCAAATGTTTTAAATAAATATGTCTTATAGGCAGGTGAGTTAAGTAAAACAGAATCAATTAATGCAACAGTTGCACTGAATCTTAGATTATTGGTCAATGCTCGCCAAAACAGTTTTATGAGGTATGTTAACATTAATATATGAAACCATTTTTATTACTGAGCAAATTGAATAAAAATTCTAATTTTGGATTTTTTGGAAAAATTTATTATTTTCTTATTTTTTTACGGTTTGCTATTGAAGCATGGTTCTTCAGTACGCGATGCACTTTGCGAATTTCATTCCGTTCGAATTGCATTTCGACGCGATGCTCTTTTCACGAAAAGTACTTCCTTAGAGCTCTGCTTTTTGATGAATGGTATCAATATCGCAGATAATAAGTTGAAATTCAATGAACATATTACATCATTATGTATGAAGTTAGCCTCTGGATCATATGCTGTAAGAGTTGTCGCAAATGAACTCGATATATCCACGGCCAGATCGACTTACTTTGCCCTAGTGGAATCCCATCTACGATATGGCATTGCGTTTTGGGGATTTTGTAATCAAGAACTCCTTAATCAGGTATTCGTACTGCAGAGGAGATCTCTTAGATATTTATGTAGAGCTAACTATAGAGATAGCTGTAGACATCTCTTTGTACAACAGAGGATTCTAACTGTGGTGAGCATTTTTATTCTGGAGGTGGTGTGCCTGATTCATAAGAGATGCGTTACTGATACTCGTGAAGATAGATCTTACAATACCAGACAGAGTAGGAATCATAATATTCATTTGCCAATACCTAAACTGAATTTAACAAAACACTCAAATATGTATGAAGGGAGGAAAATATTCAATAACCTACCACAGCTAACCAAGATTATATCGGATCATAAAATTTTCCGAAAATCGGTTAAAAATCTGCTTCTTGAGAAAGCATACTACAGCCTGCAGGAATATTATGTTGGCATGCTTCAAAGGCCGTAAAATGATGTTGCATATTGTTGTTATTATTGTTATTAGTTTCTTCATTGCACCTGTATGTAGATTGACAGGTTGTTATTTGCTTACTGAGATGTTTTTGTATATATATGCATATATTGTGTTTCAATTGCATTTATATTGCGGAGATGCTGTGTTTCTTTTTTTGTTATTATTGTTGATGTTTCCTGTCTTTCATTCTTTATTTTGACTGTATGTGTTGTATTTGCACTTATCTGTTTTATATTTAATAATATATGACCAAATTTAAATTTATATTTATATTTTATAACTTACTTTGTCAATGAGAATATTCTTGGACAATAAAGTATATATCTATCTATCTATCGAATGAGTATATTATTTCAACCGTTCTTTATATCTTTTAGCAAAGGAACACACTATTTCACCTATATAAAAAGTTTTGCATACGGAAAAAACTCTATCGCAGCGAGTTGCTTTAGAAAAGCAGGTTTTCAAAACGTATCCAGTTTGAAAAATTTATTCATTCAATTATGACTTTTGTTCCAAATCCAAAAAACAAAAATTGCGCCTTATATCGTGTAAACAATATTTATTTCCTTTATGGGGGGGTCAGCCTCAATTTATATCGAAATGAATAACAACCAAGATATCATACGAAACTACCTACATACAAAGTTTCTACCCTGGGGGGTCAACTCCCCAAGCAATTCCATCCAAGATAACATACGCAACTACCTACTCACAAACTTTCAACCCTATTGCTCCAAAATTACGCCCTTTATCATATAAACAAGATTTCCTTCTTACCCTGGGAGGTCAACCCCCCAACCAATTTGAACCTAAACCAATTCCATTCAATATATCATACAAAACTACCTAGATTCAAACTTTCAGCCATATAGCTACAAAATTGCGCCTTCTGTGGTGTAAACAAGATTTATTTTCCTCCAGGGGGATCAACCCCCAACCAGTTCGAACCAAAACCAATCCCACCCAAGATATCATACGAAACAATTTATTTACAAATTTTTTCAAACCTATTGCTTCAAAATTGCGCCCTCTATCTTGTAAACAACATTTATTTCTTTCTCCGGGGGGTCAGCCCCCGAAATAATGCGAACCAAAACCAATCCCATTCAAGATATCATACGAAAATATCCATTTACAAACTTTCAACCCTATTGCTTCCAAATTGGGAAGTTTTTCGTGTAAACAATATTTATTTTCCTCCAGGGGGGTCAACCCCAACCAATTCGAACCAAAACCAATCCCATCCAAGATATCATACGAAACTACCTATTTACAAACTTTCAACTCTGTTGCTTCATAATTGCGCCGTTTATCATGTAAACAAGATTTCTTTCCCCCCAGGGGGGTCAACCAAATCGTACCAAAATCAATCCCATTCAATATATCATACGAAACTACCTATTTACAAACTTTCAACTCTGTTGCTTCATAATTGCGCCGTTTATCATGTAAACAAGATTTCTTTCCCCCCAGGGGGGTCAACCAAATCGTACCAAAATCAATCCCATTCAAGATATCATACGAAACTACCTATTTACAAACTTTCAACTCTGTTGCTTCATAATTGCGCCGTTTATCATGTAAACAAGATTTCTTTCCCCCCCAGGGGGGTCAACCAAATCGTACCAAAATCAATCCCATTCAAGATATCATACGAAACTACCTATTTACAAACTTTCAACTCTGTTGCTTCATAATTGCGCCGTTTATCATGTAAACAAGATTTCTTTCCCCCCAGGGGGGTCAACCAAATCGTACCAAAATCAATCCCATTCAAGATATCATACGAAACTACCTATTTACAAACTTTCAACTCTGTTGCTTCATAATTGCGCCTTTTATCATGTAAACAAGATTTCTTTCCCCCAGGGGGGTCAACTAAATCGTACCAAAATCAATCCCATTCAAGATATCATACGAAACTACCTATTTACAAACTTTCAACTCTGTTGCTTCATAATTGCGCCGTTTATCATGCAAACAAGATTTCTTTCCCCCCAGGGGGGTCAACCAAATCGTACCAAAATCAATCCCATTCAAGATATCATACGAAACTACCTATTTACAAACTTTCAACTCTGTTGCTTCATAATTGCGCCGTTTATCATGTAAACAAGATTTCTTTCCCCCCAGGGGGGTCAACCAAATCGTACCAAAATCAATCCCATTCAAGATATCATACGAAACTACCTATTTACAAACTTTTAACCCTATTTCTTGAAAATTGTGCCCTTTATCGTGTAAACAACGGTGAAATACATAAGCTTATACATACATACATATGAACATATATATATATATATATATATATATATATATATATATATATATATATATATATATATATATATATATATATAGATAAATGAAATTGAGTTTTTGGTGCCAAGCATCATAAAAAGTCATGAAACGAAAAACTATCTTTGTCCTAGGTCCAACTTTGCTAATCGCACCCATTTTAATAAGCAGGTTTTCAAAGTGAAAACCTGCTAAAATTCAATTCATAAACTTCGGACTGATTGAATTCTAGTTCAGACAGCCGAAAAATATTGTTCAATATTCTTTTCAGGGCCAAAAATTAAAAAAACTAATTTAATCAGTCCGTTCCATCATAAATAAAGAACATTTCAAATGTTATGTTGAAAAAAAATTAGACACTAATTAGACAAACCACTGCATAAATAGAAATGACCAATTCTCTGACATTTCATAAATTGATATTCTTCATATTCCTCAAATATCTTTGAAATTAAACTACCTGCAGTAACTGCACAGAAATTCTCAATGTGTGAACCTTTTGAGTCTTCAAATTTACATACCTGCCTACACATTATCAATATTCATAATATTTGATAATGCCGGAAATCCCAGCTGAGTAAATCTATAATTTTTGAATTTATTATAATTTTAGTCAATTTATTATAGTCGCTGAAAATCGACCTTTATCCGAAACCTGTCTGCTAAATGCCTCCATAATTACATTATATTTTCATGATTGTCAAATGCTGATTGCAAATAACTCACTTATATTCTTATATCAATATAATATAAGAATAAAGCACGGAAAGTTTTTATAATACAAAAATAAATTGTAGTGTTATTTTTCTCGAAAATAACAGACTAATGCTGCGAAAGTCAACAGTCACGTTTGAAACCTTCTGGTTCACGATTTTCAAAATATTTTTGATATTTGATATATTTGCATATTTATTTATAAATATAGTTATATATATATATATATATATATATATATATATATATATGTATATATATATATATATATATATATATATATATATATATATATATATATATATATATATATATATATATATGTATGTATATGTATATATATATATATATATATATATATATATATATATATATATATATATATATATATAATCTCTTGATAATTATTAGCAATAACAGGCTGGTTGAATCTGAAAAATCTCGATTTTATTAAAAAGTTGACGTTTCACTACGATATTCGTAATTGAAATTTGATTGATTTTATTGATTTGAAAAAATTTGAATAGACAAGGCTGCTTAGTCTTGCTAAATTTTTTTTCGGATGTGGCTGTTCTTTGTTATTTATTATATGCTATTCAGTCTAATATTAACATATCAATAAATGTCAAAGAAATTTCAATTACGAATATCGTAGTGAAACGTCAACTTTTTAATAAAATCGAGTTTTTTAAGATTCAACCAGCCTGTTATTGCTAATAATTATCAAGAGATTAAAAATAGATCACAGGCAACAACAATTCGAATAAATAATATATATATATATATATATATATATATATATATATATATTTATATATTTATATATATATATATGTATGTATGTATATATATATATATATATATATATATATATATATATATATGTATTTATATATATATATATATATATATATATATATATATATAAATATATATATATTTCTCGAACAAAAATTTTCCAAAAAAATGAATATTAAATTGAAGAATAAAACCATTATGTAGAATGAAAAATAGTGAGTTCAATGAACTATCAAACAAATAGTATTACGAATTATGTGACATCACTGTTTGGTACAAATCACATCTGTGGTTTTGTAATTATGATATGAAGATTAATTTTTAAACCTACCTGGCTTAAATACACCTATTCTTTCCAATCAAATTCAGCAATAACTCAAATATACCTATTATTTCCAATAAAATTCAGCAATATTTATATTTATTATACTATCATAAAAAGTTTGAAAAGTGTTTAAAGTAGTAGGGTTTAAAGATAATATCATCTACCACCGTTCAACCTTTGTAACAGTATGGAAGACAGATGTATTTTGTGTTATATGGCGGTAATAGTAGTTTCTAACCTTCAGTCATACAATCTATAATAATATTTATTTGATAGGTCATTACATCGTAAAATAAATTCATTGCTCTGATTTATGATTAACCCTTGAATAATAATGGCTGAATCGGTTAAATGTTTTGAAAAACGTCATACGAGTATATTCAACTAGTCTCACAAAAGATTGAAACAACGTGCAACTTATACAGGGTGTCCGAAATAAAACATTTCGCCTGAATTTTTGGTTTAGTATGGAGTTTTGAAACAATTTCAAAAATAGGTCAGTTTTTTTATCGATTAACAGCTTTTAAATTTTGAGTGGCACTGTAAAGCTTGTGATACATCGTATAAAAGCTCTTCTGACATATAATCGCAATTTGTGAAAGAATACTTTCGATCTAACGATTTTATTTCAGAAAATAAATATGAATTTTTCGATTTATATATTTTTATGAACTAAATTTGAATTCACTACGTTTATTATCACAGAAATATTTTGAAAAATATAACACTGCGATTGCAATTTCGGTCACTAGACCATCATCGGGCAGATTGAGTTAAGAACTGAATACAAAATAATTATAGATTTGCGCTTACGGGTGGGAAAGAATTATTGCAGGTACCTAAATAGACAAGAGGAACATATTTCCAGAAGGGATAATCGAGTAGATTTCCCAAATTGGTACAATACAATGTTCTTAGAAAAATCGTTATTGTTTGAATACACTAAATATAGGAGAAGATATCGAGTCAATCTGGTCGTTCAGCAATATATCTTTTGCATTATGATTGAGTTTAAAAATTTCTAATGATTCTAAGTAAGTAAGTTTGGTTCCTTTCGGTACTTAGAATCATTAGAAATTTTTTAAACTCAATCATAATGCAGAAGTAGGCCAAGCTACAGAGATTTTTTCATGTAAAAAGTGTTAGAAGAAAACGAGCTGCGCCATTGTTTGTTAAATAGTTCCATATGATATAGTGATATGTTTTTCACTCGACATTATTATTTATAACTTTGTTATTAACAATTTTATGCAAAAAATTGCATTTTTTTTAGTTTTTTCCTTATAAAATTGAAATTATCAGAGTAAACGTGATGGTGTTAATAGACTAATTGTAGAAAATGAAAAGACGAAGAAAATGAGAAGTGGGACGACTCGATCAGACCCTTACTTTGAGAGGAAATCGGAAAAACCGGCCACAATGCAGTTTTTTCTAAAATTCTTAACTCGCTTATTTTTTGAGTTGTACCGTAGATCCTCCGACCAGTATTAGCTATTATTATAAACTTCATTTGTGCGAAGATCAGAAACTGTCCGATGCATAGTTTTTGATCTGTGGCCATTTGATTATGTTACTATGCAATTTTCCAGCAGACCTGAATGCGACAGGTATGGTCCGATTTCAATTTAATAAAAAGATTTTGAAAGTAGAATTCTCATAGTTCAAAACGTTCATCTTGGTTTTTCATAAAAACGCTGAGTAATATGTTAAAATTAAAGCTGAACATGACAAAAAACGGCCGAGCGCGTGAGAGTATTTGAAGAGTGGGGGTTTACAATTATTATCTGACAACGTTTAGAAATTACTGTCATGTTCAAAATGCCGACGCTTTCGAATGTCCTACTTCTCCTTGCCTGCTGCTCTACCCCCACTCTTCAACTACTCTCACGCGCTCGGCCGTTTTTCGTCATGTTCAGCTTTATTTTTAACACATTTCTCAGCGTTTTTATGAAAAACCAAGATGAACGTTTTGAACTATGGGAATTCTACTTTCAAAATCTTTTTAGTAAATTGAAATCGGACCATACCTGTCGCATTCAGGTCTGCTGAAAAATTGCATAGTAACATAATCAAATGGCCACAGATCAAAAACTATACATCGGACAGTTCCTGATCTTCGCACAAATGAAGTTTATATCAATAACTAATACTGTCCGGAGGATTTACGGTACAACTCAAAAAATAACCGAGTTAACAATTTTTGAAAAAACTGCATTTTGGACGGTTTTTTCCGATTTTTCGTTAAACTAAGGTTCTGATCGAGTCGTCCTACTTATCATTTTCTTCGTCTTTTCATTTTCTACAATAAGTCTATTGACACCATCACGATTACTTTGATAGTTTCATTTTTATAAGCAAAAAACTAAAAATTATGATTTGTTTCATTAAATTGTTAATAACAAAGTTATAAATAATAAAGTCGAGTGAAAAACATATCACTATATCATATGGAACTAATTTACAAACAATGGCGCAGCTGGTTTTCTTCTAACACTTTTTACACAAAATGCTCCCTACAAATTTCTGTAGCTTGGCCTAAAGATATCTTGCTGAACGACCAGATTGACTTGATATCTTCTCCTTTATTTAGTGTATTCAAACAATAATGATTTATCTATGAACATTTCATTGTACCAATTTGGGAAATCCACTTCGATAAGCCCTTTTTGAAATATATTCCTCTTGTCTATTTAGGAACCTGCAATAATTCTTCCCCACCAGTGAGCGCAAATCTTAAATTATGTATTCATTTCTTAACTTAATCTACCCGATGATGATCTAGTGACCGAAATTGCAATCGCAGTGTTACATTTTTCAAAATATTTTTGTGATAATAAACGTAGTAAATTCAAATTAAGTTTTTGTTCATCATGTCAAATTCTCACGTAGTAACGACGGATTCCATCAACTATATATTTTTAACTTTTAAATTATTCATTGAAATCGATAATTGTGCATTCAGTTGCTCTACACAAATTAAAAGCCTGTCCACAAAAAATTCAATTTGCAAAAACCTGTGTATTGAACTTGTTGCACAATACGTAGTTTTAAAATATTTCTAATTCTTTTTTTTATTTTTACAAATTCAGAATCAATTTAAAAAGAGCTTTCATGTGATATGTTTTATACATAACAAGTAGGTAATAATGTAAAAAGATGTTTAGAAATTTAATACTTAATGAAATATTCAGTTGGAAATTTTATTTATCAAAAACTATTACTCCACTTATTTAAGAAAAATTTGATAGTTCCACTACTAGTTGAATATCGCTTCCCTCCTAACTTGGACCAAAACAATTCACTGTAGATTCGTGAAATATAACAGTTGACTATAGAATCATTACGAAAGAAGCCTACCTTGATTTTTCGAGTAAGAATGTTACGTTAGAATCGTAATTCACAGCTCACATTGAACTAGAAATTTCGAATAAGCATAAGAGAAAGTAAATTATACGAAAGGAACCTCAGAATGAATAATAATCGTATGATTTCTTTTGAGTAATCAATTCCTTAGCCCAATTCAATTAAATTTGTGTTTTTTACCGAGAAATAATTGAATATTGCAAGGTGAATGTTCCAATTTCGCGTATAATATCATTAAATATATTGAAAAATCAGTAAATATCTGTCGTTAATGTCTGAATATTTATATATTATATAAATATTCATATTTCTGTCTTTAAAACTATGTTGTATTTAAAATCGACATGAAAGTTTAGGAAGTATTGTACATAGTATAATATCAGAAATCACAATCAATTCATGAAGAGTATATCAGTTGACCACAGTCAATATTACATATCACATAAAGTGCCTTGCAGTGAATTAATATATTTCTTATTATTCTCCAATCAGCTTAATTAGAAGATTATTTGATAATTTTAAATTATTTAAGAATTTTCTTAGTTCATCTTATATGATTGTTTATGGTCAACTATATATTTTTTATAAGCTAGGCATATTAGCAAAAATTGAGGGCTCAGAAACAAAGTTTGCTATAGTTTTGATTATCTCACCCTTTATGTTTTTTGGGTTGCTGAACACGAATTTGAAGTCTGCTGTCAAAAATTTTGCCCGGAACTTTGATGTTTGGGCACTTTTTGACCAAATTTTGGTACTTTTCAGTGTTCGGCTCATATCTCAAAAAGGAAGCTTTTTTTTGACAAATCCATTCCATACAAAATTGAAGTAGACAACAGCCTACATTTCTTATATGGGACGTTTTTTGTAAGGCTAACCGTTTTGCCGCTAAAGCGCGCCCAAAAAGAGACATATTTACATATCTAGTGGAATTCACCGTTTACGTGAAAATCGACCTTGCTGTGATACTTAACTGTTGCAACAATTTATTACATTATACAATTTATATTATATAAGAGTAGAATTCTTATAAATAACGTTTTTTTCTTTGAAGACTAACCCATGTATGTTTGTGTGCCGTGAAATTCTTAATGTGTGCCGTCAAATTTTGAAAATGTATATTAAAGAAAAAAAATTGTTGCGGAGTCCTTTTATTGTTGAGAGCCACGATCCTCCTCCGGTATGCTTAAAAGGTTCCAAACTGCTATTCAGTCATTGGGATCTGACATAGAGACTGAGCCTATGTGATAACGTCAAAAAATGGCTCTTCGAAACCAACTTTGAACACGGGTTATATGAGAGAAACTTTTTTGAGTTTTTCATAACGATGTTAGTTTCAAGTGAAATTGTTAAGCAATATGAATGTGAAAACTAACTCCACAGAAAATACAGAGAAGGTGATAGATTGGAAAGAGATCGTACAATGTGGGATGAATTAAGAGGAGTCGAGGACTGGTATAGTCAAATTCAATGCTTTTTGTCTATTTATTTCTCACTTCAGTGAAATACCCCATAAAATGAAGGGTTTACAAAATGAGAGTTTACAGAACGAGGGGAAATTTTATTCTGCACTTGTTCATGTGCTGCTAGGCTCGGTGTGCTTTCAAATTCCTTTCCTTGTCGTAAGCTTTCATAAGATTACATGTAGGAACGGCTTTTTTTACAGAACTCCTCTTTAGGCTGCAGCATCTTGAACTGAAATTGAAATCGAAAACTTGTTCATCCAATTGCATATTTTAACGTTGGGAATAAAAACTTCATCCATCTGGCCGACAGAGTGCGCCAGCTGGAATGTCGGATCCCAATACACAAACCGACACACTTTAAGAATTTCGCGGCACACAAAAATACCGCGGAACAGTGATTGAGAATTATTGGGTTAGTTATATAATATAAATTGTATAATGTAATAAATTGTTGCGACAGTTAAGTATCACAGCAATGTCGAATTTCGCGTGAATTTCACTAGATATGGAAATATGGCTCTTTTTGGACGCGCTTTATCGGCAGAACGGTTAGCCTTACAAAAAAATGTTTCGTATAAGGAATGTAGGAAATTTTGCCTTCTTCAATTTGGTGTAGAATGTGTTTTTCAAAATAATGCTTTTCTTTTGAGATATAGGCCGAAAACTGAAAAATGTTCAAAGTTCCGGGCAAAATGTTTGCCAGCAAACCTCAAATTCGTGTTTAGCGACCCAAAAAACATAAAGGGTGAGAAAATCAGAACTATAGCAAAACTTGTGTCTGAAAATCTTAATATGCCTAGCCTATTATTATATTATTGAATTTTGTGAATATACCAACAAGTGTTCACGGAGCGCGCTCTCGTGAGTATGTCCAGAGTTTTTAAACTTAAAGTTAGGGTACTCTGCAATCCCATGCGAGAATGTTATCGAATAGACATCTTCAAGTCAGGAAATATTTGTTCTTCTCGACGGAATTCTGAATTTTCGGTTTAAATAGTGAATTGTTGGTTCTTTGGCGGAAGGCGCTATGGGTTTTTATCCATTTAGTTGTTCAGCAGCGATTTATATTGGGCAATTATAATACATATGATAATTCACTCCGAGTCAAGTGAGCACCACTGAAGAGTTCTAATAAGTAACATAAAGTTTACAAGGAAAATTCTTAAATAATTTTAAACTATGAAACAATAAAGGGAGCTGGTTATATCTATTCCGATACGCCGAGTATTCTGCATTAACAATGCAAGAGTGAATTATAGAAAATGTCAAGTCATCCCAACTCAAGATCTACATACAGC
Source organism: Cynegetis impunctata (assembly GCA_030704885.1). Taxonomy (NCBI): domain Eukaryota; kingdom Metazoa; phylum Arthropoda; class Insecta; order Coleoptera; family Coccinellidae; genus Cynegetis; species Cynegetis impunctata. Next base: position 39,004 of record JARQZK010004408.1, read on the forward strand.
TGTTTCGATCTTATTAGATCAGTTGCAGAGTAGATATTTCATGTCAGGAAATATGTATTCTCGAGACGGAATTCTGCATCTGGTGGAGGACGCTCCGGGTTCTTATCTAGATAGTAGTCCCAACCGCGATTTGTATTGGGTAACAATCAGAAATTTGTTGATACACTCCGAGTCAAATACGCTGCACTGATGAAATCTAATAAGATCGAAACAGCTGCATGCAGATTTTGAGTAAGGGTGACTCGACAATCTCTATAATTCACTGTTGGATTATGAATGAAGAATTCTTTTCGCGGAATACATATAATCAGCCCCCTTGAAAAGTTGTAACCAACCTCCCTTTTAACAGATATTTATATGCCCTAGCTAGCAGGGAGATTGGTTGAACATATAAGGGTTCTAATTTGTTCACAGTAGTAATAAGAACAAGGTAAAATGAAAGGTATTTACTGTTTCCTTTTACATAAGACTTATCTTTTTTTTTGTGTGTTTTATTTAATTTTTCCTTGACGATGGAGATTCCTCTTTGGATGGATTGTACTCTTGACTTCTGTCCTATCTTTGTCCCAAGTTCTTGGTAGCTCCAGATAACGTGGATTTCTAACTTCAGATAATGTGGCTTTTAGCTCTAACCAAGGTTTATTTTCAGTTCCAAACAACGTGGCTAAAATAATTCGAGGCAAATCAACATACAATCTCAAACGTAATATGTTCCAAGAATATCTGTAGGGTATCGATGGCCAATTCAAACTAACATTCAGATTTATCTCAAGCAAAGATGCTAAGAAAGACAGTATATGTTCCAACATTAAACTGAACATAAGATATGACCATGTGAAATTTGCCATCGTTAACCTACAAAAATCTTGTGTTAAATTGAGGGAATGAAATAAGCTAATAAAGTAAAAATGTTTTAAATTAAGAAACGTAAGATGATTATTTCAATATTGAAAGATAAATAATTTAATATAGGTAAATGAAATAAAATGAAATGGCGGAGAAGGGAAATAAGGAATCAATTCATATTTTCAAGATAATGCAGATACACGAAATAATTATATTTCTTCTCATAACTTACCGTCTATCAGACGCCACAGATACTTAATAAATTTTAATAAACTTTAATACAAACTATTCTTTTACTGGGTATGAATATAATTTCAATAATTAATGATGTGTTACTTCTTTGACAGTTATTTGGCAAGAGACCGATATTCTGTGTGTTCACGTGGAAATCCAACTCTATCTCCATACGCTCTTATACGCAGGTCATTCATTCAGGCGTTTTATAGCGAGGAACCACGGTATTTGAATTCATAGTTCAGTGGCTGTAGTTAAGTGGAGAATTTACACGTTACAAAGTTGTTTGATAATTTTTTTATTATTGAAGAATTTTCCTTGTTCACTTTATATAACTTATTAGAACTCTTCAGTGCAGCTTACTTCACTCGGAGTGAATTAACATATATTTTATTATTGCCTAATACAAATGAGGACTGAACACAGGGCCGTAGCTAAGGGGACGCCAGAGGGGGCTGAGCGCCCTCTGGAATCATTTAAGCCCCCTCTAGTAAAGATACCAGATATTTGTTTATATTTAATTATGAAAGTACCTTTTAATTTTTTTCAAATATTTTTTATTTCTATTTTTTCATTTATTCAGAGTTTTCTATGAGAGATTTTTTATTAATTATTTTTCACTAAAATAAATTTTTTCATTTTTCCAAAATGGTTTTTAATGAATATTCGTCTTCCAGTATATATTTTTTTCTAGGTAAAAAGACAGAAAAACTGTATATTCTTGTTTTTCGATAATTCACTGTTGCACTGTGAATACAAATTTTACGTCGCGGAATACATATAACTTGGAAGATTGTTTGATCATTCTAAATTATTGAAGAATTTTCCTTGTTCAGGTTTTGCCATAGAGCACCTCACCGAATTGTTTCATTAATCAAACTAGTGGTCGTCTTGACTATATGGTTCAATATTTGCATATACTAATTGGATATGATTCTGTATTTCTAAAAACTTGTGCTTCGGCAATTGCGAAATTTACCCTCAACGATCATAAAAATTACCCTCCACGGTCATGAAAATTACCCTCCACGGTCGTTTTTTCCGAGGGAATTTCTCCTGTATGCGTCTCAGAGACCCATATCTTTTAACGGCGTCTGTAAAACTTCAAACAGCGATTCTCGTGAACTATTTGGTACTAGATCGGAAGGGGACCCTCCAATTGTCATAAAACTCGCCATGGTTCTTCCTTCTCTTCTTCCAATGTTGGCTCCTGCAATTATGGCGCTATTTAGCCTAGAAGTTTAAAATCCTCAATCAAATATGCGTTCTGTATCGAATAATTTCGTTTTATTAAGTAAGCTGTGAGAATGTACAAACAATAATAAATAATTTACTATATTTGTAACATTTATTACCAAATAGTTCAAATTGAATAAGAATATCGACTAAGGTGAAATTTTCATTTGAATTGTTAACACTCAATCTTAGTGATATTGGCCAATTGTTTTATTTTAAATATCAGTATTCAATCATGTTTCATCAAGTGATAAGCGAAACTTCAATATTAGTAACTTGAAATACTGGTGAAATTAAAATTGAATTTATTAATTGGTTGTATAAAAAACAAATTATAGTTGCTACTATTGTAATCTTAATTATGAGCTGATTGCTTGCATTCTAAACTACTTGTAAATTATAATTAAATGATCAACAGTGAATGTTTAAAAGAATAACTATAACTATACTTATTGACCAAAGAGTCAAAACGATTTTCTACAAGGGATTTTGAAAATTATCAAATAATTTTCATTGTTCAAATTAATTCGGATTTAACGGCTCCACATCATCAAGTATATTTGCATAATTTCATTGAAGTTTGCAAGTTACCGCTGCGAGTATTTTTTGTGGAGCGCTTTCTTCCGTGGATGTGAATGTATAGACATTATTATTATAATCACATAGACACTGTTGTAGAGATTTCTTCGAACATATTAGTTTAGCTTGTACAGAGGTTTCTTTAATTTCTGGTTTTTGATATTAGTGATATTTCCTGCTAGTATTCAGAGATGGCTCTGGCGGTCTTCGTCAACTGTATAATATAACTAATCATTATTATCAATTTGTAGGCCAGATTTTCCCAATCTGTGGGGCGTGTGGAGCACTTGTTAGCGTCTAAGTCTTAAGATCTAGTGGATATTTGAAAAACTCTATCGCAGCGAGCTGCATTAGAAGAGCAGGTTTTCATAACGTATCCAGTTTGAAAAATATATCCATTAAATAAATTATGATTTTTTTCCAAATTCAAACGAAACTGCGCCCTCTAATGTATAAACAATATTTATTTCCTCCCTGAGGGATCAACCCCCCAACCAATTCGTACCAAAACCAATCACATCCAAGGTATCATACGAAACTACGTACTCACAAACTTTCAATCCCATTTCTATAAAATTGCGCCCTTTATCGTGTAAACAAGATTTATTTCCTACTCCGGGGGGTCAACCCTCCAACCAATTCATAAAGAAATAAATAGCATCCAAGATAACGTACGAAACTACCTACCTACAAAGTTACAACCCATTGGTACCAAAATTGTGCCTTCTATCGTGTAAACAAGATTTATTTCCCTGGGGGGTCAACCCCCTAACCAATTCGCATTAAAACCTATTCCATACAATATATCATACTACCTACTCAAAGACTTTCAATTCTATTGCTCCAAAGCTACGCCCTCTATCATGTAAACAAGATTTATTACTTCCCCCAGGGGGTCAACCCCCCAACCAATTCGAACTAAAACCAATCCCATTCAAGATATCATTCAAAACTACTTAGATACAAACTTTCAACCCTATTGCTACAAAACTGCGGTTTCTGTCGTGTAAACAACGCTAAAATACATAAGCACATATATATATATATATATATATATATATATATATATATATATATATATATACATATATATATATATATATATATATATATATATATATATACTATATATATATATAAAATATATATATATATATAATATAAATATATATATATATATATATATATATATATATATATATATATATATATATATATATATATATTTAATAACTATTTGCATAAACATTTACTATTTATTAAAATACACTATAATTATTGACGCGTTTCGACTTCTAGTCATTTTCAAAACAATTTCACAATTAATTCAATATTTAACAGTCTTTATATTACTTAGCAAGGCGTCGATGTCATACTGGTTATTTCACGTGATTAACTCCATCTCTCTCTTAATTCGTATTTTCTCAGTTTTCTCGGTGAATGATGTTATGGTATATTCTTCCGAAGTTTTCAATGTCAGCTCTTGAGTTCAATGTTGTTTTTTCTTCTCTTTGGATGGCTATCATTTCCATTATGTTTCTTTTTTGTTGTTGTTTTTCTTTTCCAATAATTTTCGCATTTTTAAAATCAAACGAATGTAGTTGTTCAATTGCATGTTTTGCCAGCGCAGTTGTTTTTTTGTTTGATCGTATAGAGTATTCATGTTCGTATAATCTTCTGTTCAAATACTGTTTTGTGTTACCTATATAACACGTATCACAATCAATACAATCTATTGAATATACCGTATGTGTTTCGTTTTGTCGTTCTATTTTCGGTTTCATTTTTGTATACAATGAGCCAGTTATGTTATTAGGTTTGTGGCCTATTTTTATATTGTACTTCTTTAGGACGTTACTTATTTTGTAAGATATTTCTGGTATAAATTCCAGAAAATGTCGATGTGGAGATAAAATACGTGGGAATGGAATTTATACCAGAAATATCTTACAAAATAAGTAACGTCCTAAAGAAGTACAATATAAAAATAGGCCACAAACCTAATAACATAACTGGCTCATTGTATACAAAAATGAAACCGAAAATAGAACGACAAAACGAAACACATACGGTATATTCAATAGATTGTATTGATTGTGATACGTGTTATATAGGTAACACAAAACAGTATTTGAACAGAAGATTATACGAACATGAATACTCTATACGATCAAACAAAAAAACAACTGCGCTGGCAAAACATGCAATTGAACAACTGCATTCGTTTGATTTTAAAAATGCGAAAATTATTGGAAAAGAAAAACAACAACAAAAAAGAAACATAATGGAAATGATAGCCATCCAAAGATAAGAAAAAACAACATTGAACTCAAGAGCTGACATTGAAAACTTCGGAAGAATATACCATAACATCATTCACCGAGAAAACTGAGAAAATACGAATTAAGAGAGAGATGGAGTTAATCACGTGAAATAACCAGTATGACATCGACGCCTTGCTAAGTAATATAAAGACTGTTAAATATTGAATTAATTGTGAAATTGTTTTGAAAATGACTAGAAGTCGAAACGCTTCAATAATTATAGTGTATTTTAATAAATAGTAAATGTTTATGCAAATAGTTATTAAATGTTGACATTATCCTAGTGAAATAAACCCTGAATATAAAAATGTCAGTAAATACCAACGAACTTATATATATATATATATAAATATATATATATATATATATATATATATATATATATATATATACTATATATATATATTATATATATAATATATATATATTTTATATATATATATATATATATATATATATTATAATATATATATATATTTATAATATATATATATATATATATATATATATATATATATATATACCGGGTGTAAATGAGTGATGGGCCACCCCTATAACTTTTTAATGGATTCTTGGATTTTATTGAAATTTGGGTGGTTTATCGTAGACATAATTTTGAATTTTTTCACATACAAAATCAGTATGGCTGACTTCCGGTTTCACAGAAAATGATATAAAAATTGAAAATTTAAATGGAACACACTATATACTTTTACATATTTTAATTTTGAGGTTTCAAATACATACATTCCATCTGACAAATGTCAATTCTAGCGCCGTTTCAATTTTGTTCTCCATTTTGTTTTTTTTATTGTAGATGGCTGCGACGTCATCTAAATCATAGATAATTGATTTAAAATATCGCCCAAAGTAATAATTTTTCAAAAAATTCATTTACGTGAAGTTTGTTAACGATTAAATTCTTTTTCGAACCAAAACTCAGTTTTTTAAATAGAAACATACATGGGCCACCCTGTATATCAAAAAGCTCCTTAAAATTCCTTCAAAATGATTCAAGATGATCAGTTTCCTCAATTCCTAAATAACGAAGTAATCAGTAAAAATCTTATAGTTATTAGTTCCCTTTGCTCCTGAGACCGACCCTGTATGTATTTGAAGCCTCAGACTTAAAATATGTAAAACTATACAGGGTGTTCCATTTGAATTTTTAATTTTTATATCGTTTTCTGTGAAACCGGAAGTCAGCCATATTGATTTTGTATGTGAAAAAACTCAAAATTATGTCTGAGATAAACCGCCCAAATTCCAATAAAATCGAAGAATCCTTTAAAAAGTTATAGGGGTGGCCCATCACTCATTTACACCCGGTATATATATATATATATATATATATATATTATATATATGTGTATATATAATATATATATATATATATATATATATATATATATATATATATATATATATATATATATATATATATATATTTATATATAATAATAATAATAATAAATAATTAACTTCTTTATTCTCAAGATCAAAATACACTTTTGAAAGGAGAACATGTCTTGACATAAATTGATTAAACAAATAACAACATTCAAATCACGGAAACATCAGGCTTGTACTCAAGAAATTCCCGCACACTATATGGCTCGATGTTGATGAGGTATTGAAAAATTTCTCTTTTGAACTGTCTATAGTCTTCAAGAGTTTGATATTTACGGGGTAACACATTATATAATTTAATGCACATATAAGTGGTATTTTTCTCTGATAGTGTGAGAGAATGACTTGGAATGTGAAAATAGTGGATATTTCTGGTGTTATTGAGGTTCTTGAAAACTTTAAAATATTCACTGTGTTTTGATATAAATAAAAGACAACAATAAATATTCATATAGATATATGAAATTGAGTTTTTGGAGCCAAGCATCATAAAAAGTCACGAAACGAAAAACTATCTTGGTCCTAGGTCCAACTTTGCTAATCGCACCCTGTTTAATAAGCAGGTTTTCAAAGTGAAAATCTGTTCAAATTTTCTGGTTAATGTACTAGTTCACAAGTGCAATGGCCGTTCGGAACCGTAGTAAAAACTAGATTCACCGAGTTAAAAAAAATAAAAATCTAATCCTAATCAAAATTTTCTGCTTTTATTTTTACCTATATTTCTTTTTCACCAACTTCTCGGATTCAGGTAATCTGATGAAGCTTTCGCTCAAAAAAACTCGGAAAACATGAATCCTGAAGAGTTATAATATGTTTTCCTTATCAATCCTTCATTGTATGTTAATAAATTCAAGACTGTCACTCATTAGAATTGTCGGATGAAAACAAGACATGACTGGAATTCAAATCGTTATCCGGTAAACTGAGAATCATTAAAATGAGAACACATAAATCATTATAGGGCATGAGAACTCAGTATTGACAATATTAATCATAGAGTACCTATGAGAAAACTGGTTTATGGAATTTCAAAGTAAACTCGATGATTGATATGAGTTAAAGTTGAAGGTTATCTTCTATGAGTCTTTAAAAAAAATAAATTTAACCACAATAGTTTATTGGAAAATACTTTGGTAGTAATGATTACCAATTTTTTCATGAAAAATTATATTTTGATACAATGCATTAATTTAGAACTAATCAGAGGTGGGCAAACTTTTTTCATGGGCTGCTAGTAAATTTAATAAATTTCAAAGGAGTGCCAGAATAAATTTATTTGCTGATGATACCCTCATATCTGTGTCCGGAAAGAATTATTCAGAAATTGTAAATATATTAAATGGTGAGCTAAATGTGTTGTATGATTGGTTGTGTGGAAGTAAATTGAAACTGAATTCGTCAAAAACAAAGTGTATGGTAGTGGGTTCCGTGACAAACCGTAGATACTTTTTGAATTTAGGATTAAGTTTATTTATAAATGGATCAGCTATAGAGTTTGTAGCCGAAATTAAATATCTAGGTGTCATTTTGGATCCACAATTAAATTTTTCAACACATATTAATTATTTATGTGAAGAAATTTGAAAAAAAGTGGGATTTTCTAGTAGAATGTCATATTTTGTTTCAAAATGATCCAAAATGTTGATTTTTAAAACTATAATTTTACCTCACTTTACGTATTGCAGTTCATTTTTAATTTCGTGTAACAAAGGAGAGGTGCACAGGTTACAAATACAGCAAAACAAAATAATGCGTTTATTATTGAATTGTAATAGATATGTGCCGATTAACGATATGCTAAATTCATTAAATTGGTTAGATGGTGAGCAGAGCATCAGAAGGGCAAACCTTTCTTTGTTGTTTAAAATAATTTAATGCCAGAGTATCTTAATGTTTATTTAAAGAGACGACTGACGCTCCATAATTATAATATTTGATCAAAGCAAAACTTGATGAAGTTAAGAATTCACCTAATACACATTTATTTAGTGGAAGACTGTTTGTTTATTTACGCAATCAAAATTGATATTTTCTGTTATTTCGACATAAGTAGCTAAGTGCTAAATAAAAACTATTTTCATTTCATTTCATTTCAGAATTTAAGTAAAAATGCATTTTGTTTTGAGATCTTCTTACCAAAATATGAACTAACACGTGCACAAATTTTAGTTACAAATTAAAATTCAACTTTTTAACGAATGTTCTTATAATTTTGTGTGAAGTTGCTTCAACACCCGACTGAATTATTTCAATTTGTTCCCACTCTATGGTCCATGGAGTTATAAAACAAAGCGGAGTTTTAAATGAGGTCAGACATCCTCAAGTTTGATCTAAACGTTGGTTCTTTCCTCAAAATTTCTCATTTTATTCATAGTGTTAAAGTAAATCGGTACGCCAATCTTTGTCTTCGAATATTTAGAAATCAGACCATTTCTCTGTTGTGTTGAATTAGGCCAGCTAGCTCCTTTGCCTATGCATCTATTATTACCCCGCCCCGAGGCGAAGCTAAGGGGTTTTAGTATCACGACGAAAAGTTATTAGCTGGTCCGATTTTAAAAATTCCAACGGATATCGATAAAACACATGATTTCATAAGAAAAGTGTTTTAAAAAATTTTTCCCCACGAAGAATAAAAAAATTATAGCGTTTTTTAGATTTTTTTGTCCATAGACATGTGGTTCTATCTATAAATCTTAAACCTAAACCGATTTTCACAATAATGAAATAAAATGATAGCATTTAATGTGTAGTTTTTTAATTTATATAATACATTCAAAAAATATTGACGTGGCGCCACCTAGAAATAAAAAAATTAGTAAAAATTATGAATTTCACTCAAATTTTTGATATCTCAAATACTATACATTTCCCGATATAGTCATATGAGGAAAAATTATCTGCGATAGACTTATCAGGCATTACATGCACATGCGCCGAGGGGTTTTATCGTCCCTAGTGCTACGCAGTAGGGTCTCCGGATTGTTCTACTTTCTACTGCTGGATCGTGAAATAATATATTATTCAACGAGCGGTAATGTAGGTCATAACTCACGCAGATGAAGTTTGCAGCACGAGCTGCAAGCGAGTGCTGTAATTCATCAAGTGAGTTATGACCATTACCGCAAGTTGAATACTAGGTATACTTTATCTACGACTATAACAATAAATACTAAGATACAAGTACAAATTCACGATAATTAGGTAGTATTAACTTAATTTGAAAACGTCAGAATTATTCAAGTGACATTAGCAGATGAGAGACGGTCGATCTTACTTGGGATCTTAGTAGACTATATAGTGAGTTATAGCAGTGAGTTATTATTACTCACGCTGTTTGGTAATAGATTCTATTAATTGCTAACACGCAGTTGAATAATGAATATATTATTCAATAGAAGTAGATAATAGTTTATTACATAATAAGTGTGGTAACTAGGTTTTTAGCACACGCTAAGTGAAGTTTGAAAAACGAGCCGCAGGCGAGTCTTTTCATTTACTTAAGTGTGCTAAAAACCTTTACCGCGCGAGTTATGTATACTATTTTATCTACAACCGTTCGTTTTGATTAAATACAAATTAATTATACTCTAAAATTTCCCAACTTGGTCACCAGCAATGTTTTAACTTTTTTTTATTGTTATGAAAATTAGGATGTCATAGCGACAAAAAAAAGCAACGCCACTTTGAAGTTGTCAGTCAAAATGTCAGTCGAAAATATGGAGATTTCACGGCTAATTTAATAATTTTTTACCGCACTAGTGCGTTAAAATTATTTTTACCGCACTAGTGCATTAATCTGATTTATACCGCACTATTGCGTTAAAGTAATAGTTACCGCACTAATATGGGTGTGTAAAAACATTATTTACGCACGGTTGTAGATAAATATAATTATCGCGCGCTGAATATTATTAGCTGCACCTTCGACAGGCCGAATCAATCCTCTCAAGGGCCGGAGCTGGCCCGCGGGCCGTACTTTGTCTATCACTCATATAGATTATTCATATTTCCAGGTCGAAATAATGTTCCACGTAGCAGCTACAGTGAGATTCGATGAAAAAATGAAACTTGCTGTGGCCATAAACGTGAATGCCCCCTTGTACTTGGTGAGAATGGCCCAGCAGATGAAAAACTTGAAGTCTTTCATGCATGTCTCGACAGCCTATTCTAATTGCATTCAAGATCTTATTGAGGAGAAAACTTATCCACCACCAATGAACGCAGAAGAATTGATCAAGATAGTGGATAATATATCTGATAAAGCCATAGAGGGTGTCACTCCGCGGTGAGTCTATGTTATAATTTTTTTTAAAATTGATCCAATTTTACATTGAATTGTGGACACTTCTGAATATATCAGTGCCGGATTAGCCACGTAGCAAGAGTAGCAAATGCTACGGGCCCTGCGCTCCAACGCCTGTTTGACAGTGAAAAAAAAATAAGTTTAGATAAGCGTAAAATATCTTGCATGCCTTAAACGAGAAGCGCTTAGGCATTCCCACCTGAAAATCTAAAACTCAATTCACGTTAAATTTTAGGTATAGGTTGTGTAATACCTACCACGAGAAACGTTGGTGTCAAAATCTACAACATTAATTTAAAGTTGTACCACATTTCTAAAAATTGAGCGCTAGCTGCACAAGTTATGTGTTTGAACTACTTGCACTGCACTACACGCAAGTTGGTAACACTGCAAAACTAACAGGGAAATTCCCTGATATTGTCATCGAGCTAGTCGTAAAACCCGAACCAATAAAATAGGATTCTATTGACTATCAAACTATTAAAATTTGATGTACATTTATATTTGACACAACGTAAAAAACTATAAACAGCTCTTTAGATGTGAGCCATTCTTGAGAAAAATTGTTTTGAGTTCGAGTCTTTCGAGTTATTCGGGTCTTTGAATAAGCTTCAAGTAGGTACTGTTTTAGGAACTACTCCTCGATATTTGAATACCTACTAGATGACGATATTAAAAACTAGTGCAGAATAAGGTTGCTAAGGTTTTATATTTGATTCACATTCTTAGTCTAACAATTTATTTTAGTTGCATCTTGTGACCCCTTGGCGAATGAAAAACAATGGCCAAAGTTTCTTGTCAGTTCTCATGGGTCAACCGCAATTAGCTTACTGCCCGTGGGCAAATTGGCTCAAATACCTCTTTCACAAGTATCATGGATGTAATTTACTTACATGAATATAAATTTAAATTTGATTGTTCGTATGTTACTTTGATAGTACCTAATTAATATTTAAATTAATATAAGTTTGAACTATTTTATTACTAGTTTGTAAAAAGCCATCCAATTTGATTTGTAAAAGTAATAAAAAAAAATGAAGGACACCTTACTGCGTAGCACTAGGAATGATAAGACCCCTCGGCGCATGTGCATGCCGTCAATATTATTTGAATGTATTATATAAATTAAATAACAATGAAAGTTAATTTAACGAATGAAATGAAGGAAAATTGCAATAATAATGTATTATTACGAATAAAATCCGTGAAAATTTAGCAAAAGAATTCATTGATTGACTGTCGAATTTGAATATCCTATTCCGGCTCATTTTGCTGCTAATTATGAATCAAATTGATAAGATGGGAAGCAGACAAAGACGCAGAATGAAGCTGAAGCTGTCAACGTCGCTTGGTTACCGTGGCCCACAGAGCACTTCGACGAATGTTTTGTAGGACTTCGTACATATCGATTTGGCGCATGCGCATGTCGTGATGCCTATCTAAAAAACGCTATAACTTTTATTCTTCGTTGGGAAAAATTGGTAACAAAAATTCTCTTATGAAATCATATGTATTTTATCGATGTCCGTTGGAATTTTTAAAATCGGACCAGATCCCAACTTTTTGTAGTGAGACTTTAGCTTCGCCTCGCGGTAAAAACGCTATATTTTTGTACTCTTCGTTGGAAAAAATTGGGAATTTAAATTCCCTAATGAAATCATATGTGTTTTATTGATATCCGTTGGAATTTTCAAAATCGGGCTAGGTCCCAACTTTTTGTCGTGAGACTATAACCCCTTTAGCTTCGCCTCGGGGTAAATATAGGAAGTTTATTTCAAAAACTGGTATCATTACAGGCACACAGATATACGTGGTCCTACCAAGGGCCTCTTGGCCGAATTTGCTACAGACCCCACGCTGGCTTAATACGGCACTGGAATATATATATATATATATATATATATATATATATATATATATATATATATATATATATATATATATATATATATATATATATATATATATATATATATATGTATTTGAATATTTTGAGGTTGCAGTCAGAATAATTGTTGGGCTAGGTTAAAGAATACTCTTTGTCATATGGTCGAGCTTTCGGAAATGTTTATTTCCTTTATCAAGACATCTATAATAAAAGAACAGATTTAGATTTACAACAGCATTCACAAAAAGTTAAAGATTACTTACTAACGTTGAGGTTATATAAATTTTGAAAACACACGTATAAAACGAAGAACAGAACGAGCTGATGGGTACAACTTCGTCACATAAGTAAAATTCCATTACAAGAATAAAAATCTAATTTTCAATAATCCGTACTTTCCCATCTTGCTATCTACAGGAAACCAGCCTAACAAAATGGTCGACGTCAACTCTGAGAACGCGGAAACTAAACCACAGAACAAATAGGTGATCTTCTTACAATAATTGACAATAGTCGATATATCAACATAAAACGGGACACGGTCCAAATAAAATTTAAAGAAAACTAAAATTATTTAACCGAAAGAGTATGGTGTGACCATATGACAAAGAGTATTCTTTAACCTAGCCCAACAATTATTCTGACTGCAACCTCAAAATATTCAAATACATTTTTTCCTCAACTAGCCAGTCAAGACTACCCATCTATATATATATATATATATATATATATATATATATATATATATATATATATATATATATATATATATATATATATATATATATATATATATATATATATATATATATATATATATATATATATATATATATATATATATATATATATATATATATATATATATATATATATATATATATATATATATATATATATATATATGTATGTATATGTATATATCTGGAATCAATTGACTTTCTTGAATCTATTTGAGTGAAAAAAATTTTATCGAGAAGAAATTTTTTGCTAAAATAGATGATTATGATAAATTTAAACTCAGTTTTGACTTTCCATCTAGATATATTGAAATTGTATTGTTCCACAGATTGATTGGAAAGTGGCCAAATACATATACATTCACCAAAGCCGTAGCAGAAAGTGTCATAGAAGAGGAAGCGAAGGGAATTCCGGCTGGAATTTTCAGACCATCGATAAGTAAGTAAAATGAAAATGTTTCGTTAGATGAATTAGTGGTATCTTTCAAGAATTCGAAAGTTCACCAATCAGTGGGAACTTGGCTTTATAAAATACAAGTTTTGTGTAATGTGGGTTGCCTATCGTCCCTAATACAGCATATTTCTAGTGCTAAATGTGTAGTTACGTATCTTTTTTATCTCACTAGGGACCTGCAGTTTAACCCCGGTTCCGAACGGCCAAAGGGCTTGTAAACATTTTATGTTACCCAACTAATTAATTACTTGAACCAATGAAACTCATAAACATACACAAACATCCATATCAAATCCAGAATTCGAACCTAGCACGCCTGCTTCACAGATGGTCACTCTACCTCTGCTCCACAGGGCGTATGCACCCATTATTACGTGAGATAATTTTGGCGATTTTTTGACTCCCCCTCTTCCCTTGGTGAGATGTCGTGAGTTCTTGATCGACCCCTCTCCCCCTCCCCGAATCTCACGTGAGATTTTTTCAAAATGCATATTTGTTATATGAATGTGTTAATCTGTGCTAATTCTATTAGTTCAAGTAAATCAATAATATGTAACCACTCTCCCTTTTGAGATCTATTTATGCCCGAGCTAGCAGGGAGATTGGTTAAACGTATATGGGTTCTAGTTTGTTCTCAGTAATAACAAGATAAAATTAAAGTATTTATTATTTTCTTATTACAATAGGACTTATCTGTGTTTAATTATTTAAATTTCTAACGATGTTCTATTTTCTATGTGGATTCCTAGATTCTTGGTGGTCCTAGTATAGGTTGTATCGTAGCTTCAGTAGAGTATGGTTCCAGTCAAGGTGGTTTTTAGTTTCAATTGAAAAGCTTTCTAGCTCCAGCCAAGGTTATCTTTTGAACTCCAATCAAGGTTATCTTTTAAACTCCAGCCAAGGTGACGTCTATCAGACGCCACAGATACTTAATAAATTTTAATAAACTTTAACAAACTATTCGTTTAATAGATATGAATACAATTTTAATATCTAACGATGTTACTTCCTCAACAGTTATTTGGCAAGAGAACGATATTACATGTTTCACGTGGAAATTCAACGCTATCTCCATATTTTCGTAATACGCAGGTCATTCCAAACTGCGCAATTCTATTATTCATAGATGAAACAAAAGTGAGGCATCATCTGATAGCGCGAATCACGGTACCTCGATGAAGAATTCAGTAGCGGCGGTTAAGTGGGGAATTGACACGTTACAAATATTCACCAAAAAATGTGAAAATATCAAGTTAATAATAAAACAATGGTTGTGATAAGTCACAGTTTTTTCAGTGAAAATTATTAGTGCATCGTATGTTTATTATAAAAGTTTATGGAATTATTTTTTTATGAATAATATTCACATCGTACCGTATATGAAGAAGAAGTATTTACTCCAAAAAAAAGTATTTACTGTTTATAAATATTTATCAATAGTTAACGAATAATGTTAGAAAAATACGTTTTCATTTTTAATAAATGAATAAATTGTTTCCAATCAAATGAATTTATTTATAGTTTATAAATTGATGCATAATTAAACCGCAATGAATAATTTTATGAACGATTTAGCTATATTTTGTGGAGAAACATTTTTTACTCAAGTTAACCCAATATTCTCTCAATTTTATACTGTTTCTTGCGAAAAAAATTACGTGATATTTGATGAGACCACCCCTCCCCCACGTGAGATTTTCCTCGACCCCCTCCCCCCTAAACACTTGACGTAATTAATAAATGGTCCCCCTATGTGTGTAGTAACATAATTTCTGAACCACACCAAACGCTTCACATACCTCGGTTTAAGTGTTAAGTGTCATTTACACATCTGAAACATGTGAAAGTATCCACACAGAAGTGTGAAACAACACAGGACTTATACTGCTCTCAGAAATAAGGTCGAACTTTGAAGGCTTCCAGCGAATCAATCTTTCTCAATATCATATGTAAAATGTTCAGAAATGATTCAAAATATTGACTTAATTAATTTTTTTTATTTTCAGTTATTTCAACCTTCAAGGAACCCATTCCAGCTTGGATCAACAACATGTATGGTCCTACAGGTATTTGTGCTGCAGCCGGTTCTGGAGTTATGAGGACACTTCAATGTGATGCATCTTCGAATGGTAATATGGTTCCAGTAGACATGTGTACAAATTCTCTGATCGCAGCTGCGTGGGAGGTAAACCCCGTTTTTATTAGTAACAATATTTTCGAGTTTTTGATATGTAACATCTTAACTCTCGGTAAATGGAATGTAACGTGACATAGGGGGGAGCGCACACTAACCAGTTTGTTCACATTATTTATTTTTGTGTTAGTAATATTTAAAAATGTAAGGTGTCTAAGTGCTTTGTGTTCCCAACCACAAAACGTTTCAATACATAACATTTTATTCTATGACCGAAGATTGATAAATCGAAGAGGCTCAAATAAATTCAATTATCTTTGCTATAGAATAGTATATTGTACAACGAGCATGGAATGACATGCATTTCCTACGAGTATGAAGTTACGAATAGGAAATGGTCATTCCATGCGAGTTTTACACTATACGTTTTCTACGAATGTAACTGCTACATAAAATGAGATAAGCAATATATTTTTTTTAATTTTCAAAAATGTCAATTTGACGCTCCACAAAAAAACACGCGGCGCCGGTTAGCGCCACCTTTGTAAAAATACCCGTGCACAATCTGAACTTTGTAGTTCACTCACCATGGTAATTGAATCACAATAAAAATGTGTATAAAACAATGCACTATCTTCCGAAATTACTTTTCTTTTTTAATTAAAAAAAAGCTTGATATCTTATAACTGATCATAAAGTTCGACTTCTCTGAGGAAGTTGAGTGTTTTTTTTGTTCTTTAAGGTCATTCCCTAAAGCAACATCAATATGTTCGCTCACTCCGCACTCATCACGTTTTGTCGTAAATTTTGTGCACTCGTTCTATTTTTGTAGTACCTAACATTGAAAGTTTCTAATGGGTTTGTGATAGTCGGCTTTAAAATATGTCTCTTGGTGACAAATTATTTGAGGTTTGTTCAAAGTCATTAAGTGTGCCAGTTTTTTACTTTGTGTGTACACTACATTCACGTTCCACTGAAGTAAAAACTTGTCAATTTTTTCAATTTCCTGAAGTACCTCATAATCGAATTCAGAGGGTGTTGTGCCATCTTGAGGATTTAATTGTTGTTTGATTTTATTCCGTATTCTTGTGACTCGTTCTTTAATAGTTTTATTTCCTAGGTGTGGATGTAGTTTGTACAACATATCTAGTAGTCCTGGAATGTTGTTCGTGTAGGTAAGTGCAATACTTAGAGGGGTTTTCGAACCGAAAGACGTTTCGAGAAAATTACTAAGTTGTTAGAAGTTTAGGATGTATTATTCAGGTGATTTTTCAATGAGGTCTTCCAGAGGTCTGATTTGCTCCAATACATAGACACGCTGTATTGAAGCGGAGATCTTTTTCTTTTTGTGTTTATTTGGTGGTGGGGTATTGCTGCTGTTGCTTAATGGAGCGTCGATCGAACTGTTTGCAGAAGGAGTTGGCGGTCTTTTGTTGCTGATCTCTTTTTGCTGTATTTCTAAATCATATGGAGGTTGGTCTTGCAAGATAATTGTTGATGCTGGTGTTTTTTCCTGTTCTTGGTTCGTGGATAACACAAGGGGGTTTATGTTTTCTCTCATTTCCTCATTATTCCTTTCTGTGGTACTTAAGTTCAAAGGATTAATTTCTGCAATTGATGTGTGCGCTGTCTCTACGATCATTGACTTTGTGCAGTTCATCGCAATGTGTCCTATTTCCTTACATGCGAAACATGTTATATATCATATGATAGGAACACTCTTTAACTTGTATCATCATGTTTAGTTACTATTGATGATGGTAATTCTAGGTTATCATTCGGTTTTACGTATATTTGTCTCCGGAAACTCATGATATGAGCAAACTCTTCGCCCACCAAGCTTGCTCTTAGCGAAGTCATATTTGACATAGTTACGAAACCTAAATTTTTAATTTCGGCGAGTAATGAATCATTTGGTATTGTCGGGCAGACGTTGGATATTATAATTCTCTTATCTGGTGTCATCATCATTCTTATTTCTACTTCAATGTTGTTTATATTCAGGGTTTTTTATTGTTTTGTGAGGTTCTCGGCAAGCTCTTTCATAGAAAGATAAATACATATTCTATTATTAGAAATTCGCGAGACGTGAGTGATTTTTGTGGCTTGTACCTTCTCAGCTACCGCCGTCACATAGTCGTTCATAATAAGTGAATCATATTAATTGAGAACTATAGCTTGGCTTTTTGATGGATACTTGTATTGTTTGACTACTTGAGAGTACTGTGACGGTTGAGTTTCTGTTTGGTTTGGGCTAGATGCACCCCTGTATACAGAAGTTGACATCTTGTGATTGATTTCTTATGATGGTTGGTATCAATTAAATTGTCGAGTTTTAATCTGGTAATATGTATCGAACATTTTTTGCGGCTGCCCGCGATAAGTCGCAGGCAAAGTAGTTATTTACTCAATGTATCCAATGAAATTTCATATACAAAACAATTTAGGAGAATAAGGGTATCGTTTAGTGTCTATCCACTTACTTGCTATTCGGAGTTCTCTTCTGGGTTAAAAGAAAATAAAATCTTAATTTAACTCTTCTTCAAAACCGTACAATATTGTCATTTATTTTCGGGACTCGTGTTTACTACATGTGCACTGCATGAAAGTCGAGACGCGAATGTCCGAAATTACTGTTGAACATAGAATGATGGTTTTTATTGACATTCGTAGAAAATAGCTATTTATGATATTAGTGTTAAAAGTGATTATTTTTGATTTTTTAACAAGCATCGCGTATGTTGTGTGTTGTGGTAACCATCGTAATTGATAAGTGACAAAAACAGTTCATAAAAGTTTAAAAAATGTCAGTCGATACTAATATTTATTCAAATAAAAGTGATGATTTGTTACCAATGGACATTGAAGAGGCTGCAAAAAGAGCCACACTACAAATTATTATTATTATTATTAATATTTATTCAAAGAAATAAGAAATACTACAATACTTGAGTAATACAATAATTACCTAATTTACAAAACATGAATATATGTTACATGTCCATAACCTGAATAAATGACTCAAAGCAAAATACCTTGAAGAAGATTAAAAGACATCCCAAGTGATCGAGATGCCAGGTAACCACCTTGTTTGAGGATTGATACCACAGTCCTTTCACATCAAAAAATCGTCAAACAGTTCATCATGTCAAAGGGGTCAACAAGTTCTCAGTTGATCGTTCTAAGTAAGGGTTAGTTTATAAGTATATGATAAAACTATCCATATTCAAAATTTTTCTCACAAACTGTCTGGAGAGACTAAGTATCCAGGACTTTAATAATTTTTTATAACGATTATTGCTGCTACTGAATTTTATATGAACTGGAAGGACGTTATATACTCTTGGTGCCAAAAAGGTATGTGATTTCTGAAAGATCGTCTTGTTGGCCTTTGGTGTAAAGATCAATTGACCCCTCAGCCTCGTTTGATGACCATGATCATTAAAACTCGCACCGTGAAGATTTCTTCGCTGATGTATTGCAAGGACCACAAAGAAAAGCTGTCTGAGATCCATTATTCCAGACCGCTGGAAGAGTTCGTCAGATGGAAATCTCGATGTTTTGCTGTATATAATTTTTAGAATCCATTTTTGGGACACCTCCAATTTTTTCAAATGATTATCCGCGACACCACCCCATCCCAACAGGCCATAAATTAAAATTGGTTGAACCAGCACTAAGTATATTGTCCTTAGGAGTTTCTCGTCACAATAAGTCCTCAGGTCTCTAAATTTTGGAATCAACATTCGGAGCTTCTTCGCAACATGATCTATTTGTAGGTTCCATCTCAAATGTCTGTCGAAAACAACTCCTAAATACTTTATGGACACATCCGAATATATCACAAAATCATCTTCTATCTCAATTGAATCGTATGTCGGCATATTTACAGAATTACAAGAAAATGGCAGAAATTTTGTTTTTGTTCTATTCAAAGTGAGTAGTCGGAGATCAAGGAAATCGGCAAACCTTCCAAAATCCTCTCGAACCAGTTCTCTCAAACGATGCCAAGAATCGGACTCGTAAAAAACTGCTGTGTCATCAGCATAGGATACCAAATCTCCAACAATAGGAAGAGAAAAAATTGCATTAATATAAATGATAAACATAATTGGTCCGAGAATAGTACCCTGAGGAACACCGCACTGCACAGACAGGAAATCACTGAAAGAATTTTGTATTTTGACACACTGTTTTCTGTCCATAAGGTAACTTGTGAACCACTTCAAAGTATGCCCTGCAAATCCGTAATCCCCCATTATTTGTATAAGCTCACGATGGTCGACCGTATCAAATGCCTTCGCTAAATCTATGAAGATACATAAACAAGGTTTCGATTTGTCCAAGGATGAATAGATCTTAGATGTTAGATAGGTTATGGCATCCTGAGTTGATCGTCCTGTGCGAAAACCGAACTGACCGTCGTACAAAACTTTACATTTCTCAAGGAATTTGTATGTTCTACAGTGGACAATTCGTTCAAAAATCTTTGATATATTCGATGTTAGTGAAATTGGACGGTAATTATTCATATCGTTTTTGTCTCCGCACTTGAACAATGGTACAATGACTGATGTCTTCAGAGAAGAAGGAAAGGTACCTGTAGACATTGACATATTTATTATGAAAACGAGAGGAGTTGCAATGTTTGATGATATATTCTTGAGAGTTGTGGTTGTAATGCCGTTAATTCCAGGTGCTTTATTCGCTCTTAGTGATCGAATAGCTTCAGTCACTTCAAGCGAATTGGTGCAGTCAAATATACAATTAAAAGGATTCTTTGTACGCAATACATCAAATCCATTCTCTTTTCGCTTAATTTTCTTTGCCAAAGTAGGTCCTACGTTTGCAAAAAATCGATTGAAAGCCTCAGCAATTTCGAAGTCATCTGTTACGGTACGATTTTCGTGGAAAATGGAGTTAACTCCAGTTGGTGTAGAGGATTTACCGTTCACTGCTTGCCAAAGTCTCCTAGAATCGTTTTTGTTTTTTTCAATCAAATTTTTGTGATAATTTATTTTAGCTGTTTTAATTATCTTGTCCAAATTGTTTTTGTAAGATCTATACCTTCGGCAAAGTGATTGATCAGAAAAATTATGTGCCCTCATCTGCTTGAAAAGGGAATTTTTTACATTTACTGCTTTAATTATGCCTTTTGTGATCCACTCTTTACGTTTAACATTATTCCTATGTTGTCTTACTTGCTTTGTATTTTTCGAAATATAGTTTTTTAATATATTTATGAATTCATCAGTAGCATTATCCACATCCCCGGCCTCATATACTCCAGACCAATGCAAACCAGCCAAATCACTATTAAGTTTATTATAGTCAATATATTTTATTACTTTCTCAATTTTAGGTCTTTTTACATTATTCGATCTGGGTATATTTAGCCATAAAATTACTGGATCATGGTCTGTTATATCAACATTCAGCACGACAGACAGGATATTCTCATTCACTATATTAGACTTCAGAAATATGTGATCCAAACAAGACCCGCTTGATGGTCTTGTGGGATTGTTTACCGTAGAAATGAAACCTCTTTCGTACAAAGTATTGGCATATTTCTCGTCAATTATAGACCCTGACAGGAGATCGAAATTAGTATCTCCAATAAAAATGTTGATATCTTTATTTTTGAAATTTGATCCAAAAAAACGTGAGAGACTTTCAATAAATAATTCCTTTGCTATACTGTGAGGTCTATATACAGCCATAATGTTAACAGATATATTATCGCTAAAATATGTTTCAATTTGAATCATATTGAAACCTCCGTACATATTCACTATATTATAATTATATGCAAACTCTGACCTTATATATACCACCACACCGTCATTCTGATTTACTGTGCCCTTATTATATATAATATCATAATCATCTATAACAAATAGGTCTGTATTTAACAACTGCCATGTTTCTGTTAGAACAATGAAATCATACTGATGGTGAATTCCACTAAGAGTAATCTTTAAGTTATCTAAATTTTTGTTCAAACTTCTAATATTCAAGTGAAATACTCTGAAATTGAAACCGGATACAGTGTTATGCAGATGGTTCAATTCTATAGTATCGTCTATATGTTTAGTTGAAATATATGTCAAAATTTTATCGGATTCTGATATATAACTTTCCATAATCGGTCTAATTTATTTAAATATTATAATCCGTGCGTTCTCTTACCTTATCTAATTGAGCCTCATACAGCGGACAGTTTGCAAATGCTGCCAAAAAAGTCGCGCCATTAGTACGAAATTGCATATACTAATTTTCTCGCCTGGTGTAGATTGAAGAACATAGAAGGAAACTTCAGTGAGACTGTCTTTAAAAATGTTCGTTCATAAGAATTTTTTTTTGCGTGTTAAAAAGATTTTTAACACGAGTGTTAAAAATATTTTTATTTTTCACTTGTATATTATATGTTTATTTCACCTTGGATACGGTTGCTATAAACACACTCATTATGCCCTAGGCCATTACGCCCGCATTTGCGGGCATAATGGATTTAAAACGCCCGCTTATTGTACTAGGAGAAATGAAGCAAATTTCATTGATTAAATACTTCATAATCCTTGTCGTATAAGACTCCGGATTTCTCCGGCAATTAATTATTCGCAGTTTTGGCTGCATTTTCTATAATATTCTTGGGTAAATTCATTTTCATTTTCATTATTTTATAAGACTACACAAAGAAAGAAGCATGACATTCACTGAATATGATGACAAAAATATTCACAAACGTCAAACTATCAACAAATGACATGCCTACTATGAGAAGGAAAATGGATAGGAGCAATGAAACGATTTTAAAATCGCTTTTTCATCATAATATAATAATTTTTTCGTGAAAAATAAAATCTTGTATGCACCGCGTGCGTTACTAGATCCTTATGCCCATCGGGCAACATTCATCCCTCGGGCCAGAGGCCCTCGGGCCGACTGTTTCCCTCAGGGCATAAGGATCTATATAACGCACTTGGTACATAAATAACTATTAACACTATACCTCATAAACGTACACTTTTAAAACTCAAAAAAGGCAGTGAAAACGTCACTTTTAATGGCAGGTGTACAAAAAAATTATTATTGCATCTCGAAGTGCATCTCTACGCGGTGCACTTCGCGCGAAAATATGACCTTAGTGACGAAGCCTTACTGCTCACACGTTTTTTTTGGTAATAAAGAATGAAATTGAATAACTTTGATTGATATTTCAGGTCGGGACAAAGTTCAAAAAAAATAAAGAGGATGGTTTGGATCAGGAGGTACCAGTCTACCACTATGAATCCAGCAATGATCAACCAATAACGTGGGGAAAGTTTATGGATTTGAATTCGAGCAACGGAGTTAAATACCCTACTGTAAGAGCCATATGGTACTACACCTTAACACTACAGAAGAACAGATATGCTTACTTATTTTTAATGTTTTTCCTACATCTGGTACCAGCAGTCTTGATGGATACAGCGCTTCTGTGCATAGGAAAGCCGCCAATGTAAGTTCATTTATAATTAATTGTTCAAAATTATTGCTTTGGTTGGGGAATAAAACTCAAACTGTCGGAAATGAAATTCACTCAGCTTAAGAGTTGCTCTTCTATGAATATTTGTAAATATATTCTCTTTTATGGATTGGCAAAACTTAAACTAAAAATTTAGAAAAGTTGTACTCATGTGTGTCGTGCCTATGTTTTTGCTTTAACACACATATACTCGTACGTCTCGAAATTAAAGTCAAGTACCTAGGAGACCAGGTTTTTTTTAATAATCATGTTTTCTCGGAAAATATATTTAGATGCGAACGCAAATTAAAATTAAATGCTTCCTTTGAACGTTTTGTAGGCATTGTGATGTGCACATATTAAATAAAATGCAAAATGAACCGTATTATTGGTCCAACCAAAATAAAAACTTATAACATGTACATATAGTGTCGTATGCTTATCATCATCCATCGGCAAGAATATAAGTATCACGAAAAGTAAAGAGATGGCGTTATATGAAATTGTCAGCACGAAAGCGAATGGTAGACTTCCATAAATAGTATTTTTGTGTAAAATTGCATAGTATTTAGATAAACTTAAAAAGCTAACCCTATCTACATACAAACTTAATGAATTTAAAAAATATAAGAGCAAAAAACATGTCAGCAATTTTCTTTTCTCATTACGTTGATGTTATTTTGCTATGAATTACAACGAAATGTTATGAAATTTCTGCAAAATCTGGGATTTGTGAATCAAAGGAATAATACCCCTCCTTCTTGTTAACTTTAGAGCTTATTTATTGTGAACATTCCGAATATTTGATAGATGTAGAAAATATAAACTCGATTACATATAAGATATGCTTATTCCTTCAAAAATTAAGGTTTTATTTTCATACTTGATTTTCATCAAAGTTTAATATTTATATACATAAGTTGAAAAGTAATCTGAATAGACCCTTGAGTTCCACATTTGGTTTCAACATGTCTTAATATTCTTTATGTTTTTTGTTTTTTGTTTGTAATATACCAAATTTTATATCTGTATAATTAGTTTAATTGACAAATATGTTGATTCTTAACATATGTTTTACATAATTGACTCATGAATATTTTTCTGTTTAGTTCTTCTATTTCAATAGATTCTTGTTTCGTTCAACTATTGAAAGTGTGCTTTGTTTGATCAGTTACTATTGTTAAACTTTATTTTTAATTTTTTATATGTGCTTTGTCTACAAAATTTTATCATTTTGTATGACATTAAAGCTATTTTTTCTATCTAAACAAATTCCTCATTATTGAAATAGAAAATGAACTTTTTCGAAATTTGTCAGAAACTTTGAGTAAAACATATTGTAAAATCGATAATGCTAATTCAAAAAAACCGAAATATTTCAAAAATCAACAAAATCATCAAATACTCGACTTACACAAACAGGTTTGATAAATTTGTCTTCTCAATAATTGAACAGGATTCATTTTGCAATTTTTTTGCAGGATGTTGAAAGTCTACAAGAAAATTCACAAATTCATTGACGTTTTATCGTATTTCACCACAAGAAACTTCAAGTTTCAGTCTTCAAGAGTGAGAAATCTGTTAAACAAAATGTCAAATGAAGATCGAGAAATATTCTTCTGTGATCTGAAAGAGTTGGACTGGAATGTTTACTTCGAATCGTATTTGAAAGGTGTTAGAGTGTACCTGCTTCAAGATGATATGAAAACACTGGATGACGCTCTTGTTAGATGGAGAAGGTGAGTAGTTACCAAATATTGAAATTTTCTATGAAAAAAATTTCATCTAACTCATACTATTGAGATACTTCATGAGCATATTGATGATTTCGAATACTTCTTCTCATTTTGAATTTGAAAAGGGTAGATATTCCATAAATAACTGGTTCGTATTGCTGTTAACTCAAAAAATTACTATGGTCGAAGGTACTAAACATATAAAGCTCAAACTGAAAGTGAGAAGATAATACGCTGTATGTATGTATTTGACAGTATTGACAGTATATTGGTCATTCTTATGTGATACCTATTTCATTCGAAACGTCCCAATTCAAATAATATCAAAGCAGAAGTCCCGTTTACTCTTTGAGAGTCTGCTCCTTCATTTACATAATCAAAATACTTGGTGGTAGAGATTAGATCTCTGCCGTGCAATCTGCCAACATGAATATTGCAATGGTCGACCAAATGAGATGGTCATGCATGAAATAGTAAATACTCTATGAGGTGCTATGAGGTGTACGTTGTCTTGAAGTAAACAAGCTGGCAGATATGGTAAGCAATTAAAAAATGATGTACATTTTATATTGACTCAAAGGTAAGACATGCTGTGAGGAAGATGAGATGCAGTTTCTCTGTGATACTAAAGCATGGTGGTGCGAATATTAAAATCAAATGTTATTCCCGTAATATTCTTAAGGCGGGGTCAAGCCCATGCCGAACAAGATAGCCTAACAGAGTTACCTTCGATGTTCAAAACCAAAAAGCAAGAAACAAATGTGTAATTTTCCCGTGCGATTACTAAGCAGTTTCCAACTTTAGTTTTATCGACGTGCGTTTTTGCACTGTTTCCAAGTTCTACCAATAGTAGGGGAGCCCATGCAGGGATTTTGGGATTTACTCGAGCGCGGCAGAATAACATATTGGGGGAAATCTTGCACCCTGTTGAGTATCCCCACCATACATAAACCCTCAATATCGGGGCGTTCGTCTAGGGCAGCCGATCAGATTAGTAAAAAAAATCGATCGTTCGAAAAACTCGAGCGCGTCAGATTAAGGCAAGGTGAGTTGATTACATGCAAAAGAGTATGCATTTCACTAATCTGACAATTTGCACGTGGCATAACTTACCTTCGTTATCAGAGACGATGTGGGGTGTATAAACTATTAATATCTGACGCGCTCGAGTAAATCTATATAACGATTTTCTTTTTACGTTTTTGAAGGTCTGCACACGTTTTCCCCCCCAGTGAAATGGCATACATCATATAGCCTTTTTTTCGTTTTAGCATCTAATCTTCACAACCCAAAAGGTCCCCACGACGCTCGAGTAAATCCCCATTTAGCATCTCGGGCTCCCCTAGTACAATGACCAATTTTCTATACAAGTTGCACAGCATCTCCTCTCCATCCGCTCTTTCTAACTTTTCAATTTCATATATATATAGTTTTCATACCTCATTCCCACATCCAAAACGTAACCTTGTTTTCTTCTCACCGCGCAAGTAGCACTACATCTCTTCTCTCTGTCCAGTTTCTCAAAAAGGTTTCCAAGTATTTCAAACCTTCACCAATTCAAAATGTTCTCTCATTTCCTTGCTCCAATGCAAATAACGCTTCATTTGCTCCTTCTCAGCTCTCTCCTTAACCATGCACCACCGACAGGTGCATGCCAAGAAAACGTTCAAACTTATTTTTCTACCTTTATACCTACTCCTTGATGTATTAGGTAAAATATGTAGAGAGATACTTTAATAGGTTTTTTTATGTTTATCCCAGGGAAAGCATAGTGCTCTGGAATCCCATACGCCAGTGTTGCAGAGTAGACATCTACCTGTCAGGAAATATTTGTTGGTTCTCAATAACCAGACAATTTCCAAAACCCCACTTTCAAAACACTGTTGCATTCACAGAGATTAATTATTCGCTATCCTTTCTGCATTGGAGCCAATAAGTGCTTCTAACTCAAATATTGCAATATGCACAGACTCCCTCTCTTCGATCCAATCTATTGAAGATATCTTCTCTACAAATCCCCTGGTCCAAAACATATATTCGTAAATTGAACATTTATCGGCCCAAGGAAATGCCATCACTTTTATATGGATCCCCTCACATGTAAGGGATAACAGAAAATGAGCTGGCTGGCAAGATGGCGAAGGAATCAGTTAGATTAGATATCATCCGAGAATTACAGTTGTCAGGTGATCTGAAAAACAGGTTTAAATGATAATGGGAAACAAGAGACAAAAGTTATAGAGCCTTTCTAACACAAAACTGTCGTCAATTAAGACTGCTATAGACTCCTATAGCTTGCCTCCTATGAACAGAAGTAACAAAATTGTTATTAGAAGACTAAGAATAGGACATACTCTCATCACTCATGGTTACCTAACCTCAAGTAATCAAACTCTACCACTCTGCAGCAAGTGTAATGTTCGCCTGACAGTCGAACATATCATACAGGAATGCCACGAATTTGATACAGCTCGTCAAGAATTTCACTTGAAGAACAGTATCGCTAAAAACCTCTCATCAAATTCAAACCTTTCTAAGGTTTTAACATCTTTAAAATCCACACAACTTTTCCACCTTGTATAGTTGGAACTTATACTGTAGCCAATAGCTCAGTAGCTAAAGCACGATCTTTAAAGAAATAAATATATAAAATATATCGTTGATTTATACTCATTCTCAGTGTAGACGCCAAACGGCTCATAAATATGAAAATATTATCAATAAATATATAACTACTAACTTATTTTGCCTAGTATATTATATTATATAAATATTATTTGAAACTAATTACTTTTTTTTTCAGATTCGAAATCTTACACAAAATTCTGAAAGTAGTCTTCATCTTCTTCGCCTGCCGGATAATCTGGTCGTTGGTTTCATTTTTCTTTAGTTTACTTTAATTCACATTTTTATCTTAAGTACTTACTTTAATTTTCCTATTTATTTTTTGCTCATAAACTTGCAAGGAAGAAAATCTTCTGAATAATTTAGATACATTATTAGACTAGTTGAATGAAGTATTTGTCCCAACATTTTCTATACAAAATGACTATTGTAAAAAAACTTTTACCGTCTTATTTCACATGAAATGTTTCATGAAGATAATGTTTCTATTCATTGAATTTTATGTGTGTTTTATTTCTATAATTGTTCTATTCATTGAATTTATTGTTTGGTAAAGTTTTTTATTTCTATAATTGCGGTAATACTTAAGAAATATGGATTTGTATGTTCCACAAAATGATTCTATTGTATTATGTAGAAAAAGTTTCAATATATGCTCAATTAAAGTAAATTCTAAAGAAATAGTATTATGTCGGTTGTAGTTGGGACTCTTGTAAAACCTACCCAAATAATTTCAATCATATTTTCTTATCCATTATGACAATAAATCAATGTTCGTCTGTTGCTACTAAAAGGGTAATATGAATTAATTTTAAATTACATCGCAAGTAGTTTTATTTTCAACTGAACATTTTGAAAACTTGGATACCTGGTGGGGCGATAAAATGAATTCATTACCAGTATTAACTTGTTACATTGTATTTGTTGACCAATTACTTTCTCGTAGGCTCTTCTTGCAATCATAAAAAACTACTCATAGATTTGTAATTTTTTTGTACAGATATTTTGTGTGTAATTTTTGTTGATATAAATGAGAAATGCCAATTGACTTTTATTTTTCATTTATATAAACATATCATCTCGTTATTGTTGATATTGTAACAGTGATATTAAATGATTACATTAATTAACAATGATGTTTTATTTTTACATCCTCAGATCTATACATGTAACAAATCGGATTTATGGTTGAATCACTCCTATAAAATTCCACGTAAGTTATTGTTTAATCAGAGGAAACTATATTGTAACGACGGTAACATTTCAATTAATGTTTCATAGATTTGAGAAGACGTCTTGAGATTATAGATGGACATTAGTCAATATTATCTGGTCTAAGAACTACAGTTCTATTAGGCAGAAAATAGTAGATATATTGTTTTATTAGGAGTAAAAGTAATACTTTTTGTGGCGAGACTAAATGTTTGTCAATTTGCGATTTTTTCCGCAAACTGTGTTCAAACGATAGAATTAAGATGATATTTTTAAACAGGATTAGATGTGAAGAAACGTAAAACTAGTTTTACGTTAGCTTTGCTTACTGGTTTTGTAGATGTCAAAGCAACACAAATTTGACAATTCAACAAAATAATTGTCAGTCACTTATCTACTCATTAAAGGACCGTGCGTTTTTGGTAAGTAGGAAACCAGCCAAGGCATTAAATCTGCTTTTGTGCCTTGTGGAACATATAATTTTTTTTCCAAAATTGCTCCAATTTCACGAAAAAACGTCTTTTTTATACTCATTTTAATAATTATTGCGTTTCGTCAAAGGTAACTGGCTTTTCGTTACTATGTTTACCGCTAATGACGTTTTGTAATAAAATCAGTTTTGTCATTTATTCATTTGAAAGTCAATAACTTTTACTGCCTAGGCAGAAAAAGAGGACTTTTTCTGCCAAGGCAGTAAAAGTATCCCTTTTAGGCCTATTTAGTGTCATTAAAAAGCTACTTTTAATGTCATTTGGAGAAAAATGACTTTATTGAAGAGTTTACATTCAGTGAAATTGATGACTTCATCAAAAAGTTTTGAGAATGTCATGAATTTCATGACGAAACGTAAACTGTTCGTCGTTTTTCAAATTATTAATGAAATTAAGTAAATCACTTGGCTTAATTGCACTAAAATTAGTTTAATTTACTCGACATATGTTTCGGGCTACTAACCCATTATCAAGAGCTGATGACAAACTAAAGTTGAAAATTCATAATACTAAGGTCTATTTGAATCTTAGTGATGAATAAGTTCCTTGACGATTTCATCTCCAAAAGCTCTGAAAGGTTCATCCTGTTTGTTTTGTTCAATTACTGAAGAATTTTGGATTCTCTTAGTCTGAAAAATGGTTATTTCGTATACAATGCTCGAAATTCGAAATAACTTTATAAAGAAACAAAAACTAACTTTTCACAGGTTGAAATAAAATCTTTCGAGTAAACGCGTTTCGCCATAACATTGACTTCATCTGGTACTAAATTACAAAACAATTATACGAAAAATTGAACATAACAGAAGGGTTCTTAGAGAAACTAAATAACAATGAGCAATTCATTTAGAGTTATTGGTAGGTATATTGAACATATTAAATAGGGGAGAAGGGTTTACTTCAATCTGGTCTCGGATATACGGATTCCCAACAGTTGGTTTTGTGGAGACTATTTCTAACTGTAATATATTATAATTGTGATAAAAGATTAAAGGTATGGTTTTCTTGAATAAGATGGCACACATAATAAGAGTCAGTTTTCTGCTTAATATAGCTACGTTTGTGTTCGTGTATTCGAGTTTTTAAATTTCTAATTGTACGTCCTATTAGAATTTTTGACAATCGTTACAGTTGAGTCTATAAACACCAGTACGTTCATCTCTATGAATTTTTGATTTGTTCTTTTCAATCTATTTTCCAATGCTATGGTTGGATTTATATTATATTATATAAAGTTTGCAATATTTTCATCAGAAATTCAAATAAAAAACTCAAATCACTCTTATCTAACCACAACATACATTGCTTACCTTACCGGAGATAACTTAGGAAATCATATAAAAAATAATAAATTAAAAGTTCACGAAATCAATAAATCAGGAGTTTTTAAAATTAATTAGGATGATTGTGATAAATTTTACATTGGTGAAACTTTCAGAATTTTTCAGACCAGAATTTCAGAACACAAACGTAGCTTTGGTAATCAAAAATCGGATTCACATAATGAAAACTATTTAATTTAAGAAAATCATACATTCAAAATACTAAATGATGAAAGTAAGGTAATTAAACTTAATTTTCTAGAATCATTACAGATAAATGAATACAAACATTCAGGTCTCCTATTTACTAGCCAAATTGATCATAGTAGAAGTCCCCTTCTGAATCTTTTCAAAATTACCGAACTACCTGACTAGCAGTTTGGAATGGGTTTTTCCTATTTTACTAATTATTTGTAACTATTCTTCTATTTACCCTTTCCTCATATTCTGATGTTCCAAAATCAATCAAATGTTCTACTGTTATACCTGTACCTAAAGTTCCTAATTCAACCAAAGAATGTGATACGAGACCTATAAATATGCTACCAGCGATAGAAAAAGTCCTTGAACGAGCAATTTATATCCAGTTATCGAGTCATGTAGAGAAAAACGGCATATTACATAACTGTCAGAGTGGTTTTAGATCTAATCACTCTACGGAGACTACAATATTGAGTTTATTGAACGAATGGAGAGGGAGTGTTGACAAACAAGATGTGGTTGTTGTGGTATTCTTGGATCTTCGGAGGGCCTTTGAAACTATAGATAGAGTAATATTATTAGAAAAACTGAAAAAATACGGAATTGTACAGCACGCCTTGGAATGGTTAGGAAGTTACCTTCAAGATAGATCACAAATAACTGTTTTAAATGATGTTCAATCTAAATCATTAAATGTTTATAAAGGTGTACCTCAAGGTAGTATAATAGGTCCATTGCTTTTCATACTGTATGTTAATGACCTACCAAGAGTTCTTAAACATTGTTCAATAAAGATGTTCGCTGATGATACATTGATATACATAACGGCGACAAATATATAGGAAGCTTTATTGAAGTTAAATGAGGATCTGGAAGCAATTACAATTTATCTCCAGAGTAATGTTCTAAAATTGAACACGAAAAAAACTAAAGCAATGTTGATTGGCAAAGAAAAATTTTGGCGACAACTGAAAAGTAACCAAGATTACAAAATAATTGTGGAAAATGAAATTGTGGAAATAGTTGAAGACATTAAATACTTAGGCATAAATATAGATCGTAAGCTCAACTTTAAAAAACATATTCTGAAAATTTCCTATAAAACTAACTTTTTGGCCAGAAATAATAGTGATGTGGATGAAAAGTCAAGAATAATTCTCTATAATGCTTTGATTCTTCCACATTTACAATACTGTTCTAGTTTGCTGTATTTTTCTTCAAAGAATAACCTGAGACAATTGCAAATCTTGGGAAACAGAAGCATGCCCAGTATATTAAAAGCTAACAAATACACACCCATCAAACACTTACTGTAAGTACTAGACTGGTTGAATATAGAAAAACTTCTAAAGTACCAAGTTTTGAAATATTTAAAAAAAGTGCAGTTGGGATTCGTTTCTGATGACATGGGAAAATTGATCGGTCGGAATTGTGAGATACACAGCCATGAAACAAGAACAAACAAAGACTTTCATATGAGAAACCATGCAACAAAAAGTTATAACTCTATCTTTGGTTTGGGTATTTCACAGTTCAATTCACTACCTGCCAACTTGAATTGCCACTTCGCTAGTATGGTTCAAGAGAAAACTGAAAGCAATCCTCCAAGAAAATCGATAAAGAATAAGAATATTAAATAGTGTAATTTATGTAATGTATTTTTTTGTAGTAGCCTTAGTGCTAATTAAACTCTTACTTACTTACACAATTAGGCATCTATTTATTTCTTGTATTCCATATAACAGAGAAATATATTTAGTTTGCAGTTAGCATCTGAAGAAGGTGAAGTTTCACCGAAACGTGCGTCATGTGTATTTTATTTAATAAATAATAATATAAATTGTAATAGTTATTTACAATTTACAACAAGTAGATAATACAAAATTTCATCTACTTTCATCTATAAATAATAGTATATTATGATATTAGGAGAATAAGTGATACTTTATGCGCTGAGCGTGGAAAGTTTGTCTGACGAACGTAGTGAGTCAGACAATCCATGCGAAGCACATAAAGTATCTTATTCTCCGAATATCATATACTATTTTTTCTTCAAACGTGCATAATTTCATTCGAAATAAAACAATAAAAGAAAACGAATTTTTTAATAAAGATAACAAGATTGAATCTTTAACTTATTTCACTGTATATTGCCTTTTTCGTATCGTTGTCATGGATACGTACTTGTTTGACATCCATTAAAACGAATATTTCAAATTCGGTGAAGAAAATGAGTTTAGAAATATGTAACGATCCTCCCGAGGTGGTAGAGGCAGCTAGAATAGCTATGCAAAACTTGCTGCCGACGAAATCTGCTGCAGTATATGAAGCTGCGTTTGTCAAGTTCAACAAATGGTGCAATGGAAAAAAAGTAGTGCAATACTCTGAGAACGTTTTGTTGGCATATTTTACCGAAATGGCACTGAAATGAAGAGTTCTAGTTTGTGGGCTCATTATTCAATGATAAGGTCTGTGTTGAATTTGAAGCATAATGTGAACATTGAAAAATACAACAATTTGCGTGCATTTTTAAAGAAGCAAGGAGAAGGTTATAAGCCAAAGAAATCGAGAGTCTTGTCAAGGGAACAGTTCAGCAAATTTTTGTCTGAAGCCCCAGATGAAAAGTATTTGGCGATGAAGGTAATAAAATTACATTTTGTTTGTTTCACATTGTGCTAACCAACACTTAATTTTTCAGGTAGTTTTGATATTCGGAATATCTGGGGCATGTCGTTGCGATGAACTAGTGAATATGACAGTTGATGATCTTGAAGATATGGGTTCTTTGCTGCTAATAAACATTCCCAACATTAAAACTAATAAGAGTAGAACCTTCAACGTCCTGGGTGCGCCCTGCCAATTTTAGGAAACGACGTTTTTTTTTGAAATATCAAAATGGGAAATGTTATAAAGCTGTTATGGGTATCCATAAAATTGGTAGTGTAGCAAAAGACGTGGCATTGTATCTGAAGATTCCAAATTGGAAAGAATATACAGGGCATTGCTGAAGAAGAACTTCCGCAACAATGCTTGTTGATAGTGGGGTGGATATCACTACGCTGAAAAGGCATGGGGGTTGGAAATCTGATGCAGTTGCCGAAGGGTACATCGAAGACTCTGTGCAAAGTAAAACCAAAATTGCTAAGAGAATTATTCAACCTCGCTCCGCGGAAAATCTCGAACAATTTTCATTCAATGAACCCGATACAAGTAATGGATTTGTAAATGCCGTTCACTCTGGAAAAGTTGTTATGAATAGTACTGATATTGCAAGAAGTGGAGGATTCTTAAATTATGCAAATCTTCATAATTGTACTTTTACTATAAATATTACGAATAAATAATAAATACCATCATGAATAAATTCATAGTACTATAATGTGTTTATACGCTTAGGAGTATAAGTACTTATACTCCTAGTCATATAAATCACACTTAATGTCATTGAGGAACGTCACAAAAGTTATCACTTATATGACGTTTGAAGAAATAGTATATTGTATACCTAGGCGGTAAAGTGGCATTTTTCAGGCCGAAAGAAGATATGGACAGGCGAGGCGCAGCCGAGTCTGGCCACTTCTTGAGGCCTGAAAAATCACTTTACTGCCATGGTTTACACATGATTTTTTATCCTACAAAATAATTGTTGGTAAGATTTTTTCTATAAAAATTTTATTTTATAATATGAAATTCATAACTATGAGTCATTATTTTTCAAAGTGACATTAAAAATCGGATTATGTATAGTACAGTTAACAAAAGAGATTCCTTGCTTGGATAAATTTGATAACAGTACTTGTTCAGAGAAGGAAGCAGTTGAAGCTGTTGCCCTCACGTCTGCTTTATTTTCTATTAAAGGAGTCGTCATTTCAGCAGTTTCAGTATATGTAGATTCATTCATAGTCATAGTAGAAGACCCGGCCATATCGTTAGTGTTGAAAAGTTTTCTAGCGACACTTATTTTATTATTTAAACAATCTTCAACGTAGCCTTCCGCTACGCTGGTGGATTTCCATCCGGCGTGCCTTTTTAATGCTAAAATATCTGCTCCTGAATTGGCAAGGAGAGTGGCGGATGATCTTCTAAACGCATGTCCTGTATATTCTTTAGCGTTACTTAATTTTAGGTAACTGGCTATTTTAAATGGCATTGTCCCAATAGTGTGGTGTCCCACATTTTGTGCTGCACACTTTCCACCTTGATATCTCACAAAAAGTCGCCTGGAAGTGATATTAGGGGGACGAAGGTTGAAGTAGTGTTTGCAAATTGCAACAACATCAATGAAATTTTCCTTCTCGACGTTACAAACAGTAAAAGTTCGCCGTTTGTTTGTTTTTGTATCCGGTACATGTATTATTAATATATCAGTCTCATCCACAACATCATCTATCATCATGTTTGTAAGTTCGTCCGTTCTGCATGCACCGGAAATACCAATGATTAATATTACCTAAAAAATATTAGTGATATTATCAAATAATAATATTAATAATAAATCGTTTTACCTTCATCAACAAATATATTTCATCAGGAGCTAAACGAAGAAATTTCTCAATTTCTTGCTGTTCAAATATTCTTGATTTTTTGGGAATGTGCCCGACAGACTACTTTTTTAAAAAAGCTATTACTTTTGTATACTTTCCAATATCAACATTATCTTTCACTAGTAATGTAGATTTTAGCATTGAATTTATTGACCAGAGAGTTGACGATTTGTATTTTTTTGATAATTCGGACAAATATGTTAAAATTACATTTTCACTATATTTTTTCACCTGCTTGGAGGCACACCATTCCATAAATAATTTGTATTGGAGGTTATATTTCGCTTTAGATTTATTCGGTAATAAGTCTAGCGTGACCTGGTTAGCTATATCAGTTATTTCAGGTGGAGTGAGATACATTATTTCTTCTGATTCAGACTCCATAACTTAGAACAAATATCAAAATACGACAACTTATGATTGAATTGACAACTGCTAAATATTTATTTTTATAGTGACGTTTAATTGTCAACTGGAGCGCCAGCTAGCTTGAAAACTTAAAAATTATTTTACCGCCTAGCCGAGAAAAGGTCTACTTTCTCGCCTCCGTAAAGCTAGTAAAATTCAACTTTCTTATAGTGTAGGATAAAAAAAATATTTGGCAAAGGGTTTTTTTCAAATAAAAATGCACGTGTAAAAATGCGCCTACTATTAAGTTTACTAATCAAGTTTTTTATGTTACCTTTCGCATGGTTACTATCGAAACTTTGTCAAACAAATCCAAAAATATAAAAAGCGCTTTTCAAAACCGGTTTTTTAGCAGGTTTTCACTTTGAAAACCTGCTTATTAAAATGAGTGCGATTAGCAAAGTTGGACCTAGGACCAAGATAGTTTTTCGTTTCATGACTTTTTATGATGCTTGGCACCAAAAACTCAATTTCATATATCTATATATATATATATATATATATATATATATATATATATATATATATATATATATAATATATATATATATATATATATATGTATATATATATATATATATATATATATATATATATATATATATATATATATATATATATATATATATATATATATATATATATTTCCGCCTCTTCCATAATGGCACCCGGGGCACGTGCCCAGGGCCCCCAGCTTAATAGGGGCCCCAATTTCCGATTTCGTCATTTACAAAAAATCTGGGCAACCGAACCATTGTTTTGTTTTTATATTTTTATCGTTTAGCTGTATTTTCAAGGCAGATGCAAAACTAAAATTATCTAGCGGTCAAATACGTTAGCGATATCTGTAGCTAGGGTTATGTTCAGATTTACCTACCCACCGAGTTGTCCAATTTTCTATGCAGAATCTAGGAAAATCGATCTCTGCGCAGAAAACTAGTGTGCCGTAACAATTTTTTTAGTTGCAAGCAAGATTGGAAGCATATAAGTAACTCACTGATGGAGCATGAGAACAGTTCACAGCACAGGCAATCAATGATGAATCATATCGCACGAAACAAAACTACTGATGGGTAAGTTGATAGTAAGTTGCTTTCCCAATATGACGCACAGGTTGATAATTGGAAGAACGTAGTTAAAAGGATCGTCGCAGTCGTGAAATTTTTACTTCTAGGGGGACTTGGATTTCGGGGTGATAGTGAAATTTTGGGGTCTCAAAATAACGGGAATTATTTGGAAAGCTTAGAACTAATCAGTTAGTTTGAGCTTTTTCTTGCTGATCATATGAAAACTACGGAAATCTCGGAAAAGCGTCTGCGAATATTTCCAATGAATTTATTAATATAATGGGACAGCAAATGTTAACGACAATTTTATTATTAACAAACTAAAAGGTGCGAAATAATACTCAATCAGCGTGGATTCTACACCAGATCTCTTCCATGTTGACCAACTGACTTTCATTGCTCGATACGTAAAAGACGGAGAGTCTATCGAGAGATTTTTGGAATTTTTATCTTTGGAGGAGCATAAAGCTTAATGCATATCAGATACCGTCTCAAACTTTTTGGAACACCTTGATATTACAACGCGATTGTCGCGGACAGATTTACGATAATGCAGCAAATATGGCTGGAAAGTATTCTGGTCTTCAGGCAAGAATAAAAGAAAAATGTGAATTTGCTATTTTTGTCCCATGTGCTGCTCATTCGCTGAATTTAGTAGGTGTTCAAGCGGTTGGATGTGTTTCAGAAGCAGTAGCATACTTTCAACTAATCCAAGATCTATTCGATTTTTTTCGGCTTCAACCAATCGATGGAAAATTTTGATCGAATGCATAGGTGCAAATACAGTTCTGAAGACTCTCTCCGAAACCAGATGTATATATATATATATATATATATATATATATATATATATATATATATATATATGTTCATATGTATGTATAAGCTTATGTATTTTAGCGTTGTTTACACGATAGCGGGCGCAATTTTGAAGCAATAGAGTTGAAGGTTTGTAAATAGGTAGTTTCGCATGATATCTTGAATGGCATTGTTTTTGGTTCGTATTGGATGGGGGGTTGACCCTCCTGGGGGGAAAATAAATCTTGTTTACACGATAACGGGCGCAATTTTGAAGCAAAAGGATTGAAAGTTTGTAAATAGGTATTTTCGAAAGATATCTTGAATGGGATTGTATTTGGTTCGAATTGGTTGAGGGGTTGACCCCCCTGGGGGGAAATAAATATTGTTTACGCGACAGAAGGCAGCAGGATTGAAAAAATTATGAAAAAGAAGCTGCAAGTGAGTGGGTTAGTGTAACAATTAAAAAGAATTTTCGCGATACAAATTATATAATTATCGAAGTACCATGATATCAAAACTTTTTTTATTTAATTACTTGAAGAAATCCTACAGTTTTTTCATATTATCGAAATCGAAGATTATTCGTCTAGTAAAAATTCATATCAAAAATTAAACTGCCATGCTACTCTACGCAAGTATCGACAAATCCAAAGTGTTGTTGTATTTTAAACTCGAGAAAATTTAATAATTAAATTTTTATTTAATGATTCGTCATACACAAGGTACAAAAATAATTTTTCTCTTTAAAATATTCAAATTTTTTTTTTCAACACTTACTAATAAACTAAAGTTGTAATAAATTCAAAACTCGTATTTTATATATACGAGTACATAAATATATATATATATATATATATATATATATATATATATATATATATA
Source organism: Cynegetis impunctata (assembly GCA_030704885.1). Lineage (NCBI taxonomy): Eukaryota > Metazoa > Arthropoda > Insecta > Coleoptera > Coccinellidae > Cynegetis > Cynegetis impunctata. The sequence continues at coordinate 77,951 of JARQZK010004408.1, forward strand.
TATATATATATATATATATATATATATATATATATATATATATATATATATATATATATATATAAATATATATATGTATATATATTTATATATATAATTCTTGATTTCGTTACCCGTTATAGATTTTTACAAAATTTTCGTACTATGTAGCTTTAGAATTTTCAAAACATGACAGTTTTTATTGAATATGAAGTCCAAAATGAGAAATTAAAGTTAATAAAAACAGAAAAAGAGGTAAAAAAAATTGAATTTGAAATTTTCTCTTACTTTTCCTTGGCATTTTGGAGGGGGTTTGGTTAGAAAAGGAACGGTTATTGAAAGATTTCTTTTTCCCACATTTCCATCAAATTGAAATAGAGAGTCGAAAATTTGTCTCTGCGTGAAGTGCATATTGACTAATTATTTTTCAATTTCTCATTTCGTTCAGTCATAAAGCTATGTGCTATGAATATCACAAATTTTTTCATTATAACATAAACCACTGTTAAAGTAAGAAAGACAATGATAGCTAAAAATAATACAACATCAATCATGTAATACTGATACCACGAAAGATTCGTTCCGTAGTTTTTAAGATGGGATCCCCCCTTATGTCTAATCACATGTTCCACCCAGAATACGGCAGTGTCCAATGGTGCAACTGGCTGATCTTTGAGAAGAAATGATAGTTTTGCGAGCCTGTCCCTGTATCTAGAAGGAAACATTGCATAGTAACTATAATTACAAAAAAAAATTAAAAAAAAAAAAATATATATATATATATATAGTATAAATATATATATATAGATATAGATATATATATATATTCAAATATATATATATATATATATAAATATATATATATATATAAATATATATATATATATATATATATATATATATATATATATATAGATGATATAGCCCGTTTTATTTCCAATCTTCAATTGTTATTACATGCTTTTTTAATATATATTAAAAATATAATTTGTAGTGATTAGTTTTAAATATAAGTGTATGTATAAATTTGTTTTTTTTTCTTCTACTCGCTATCATTGCTTTATTCAGTACCATTGATCGGAACCCTTTCTCGGATAAAGGCCCCCTCCAGCTATTCATAGCTTTCTGTCTCCATTCACTTTCTGCTATCCCTTCTATATCTTCTATCCACCTCTTTCGAGGGCGCCTTCTTTTCCTTTCAATGGAGCTACACGATCTGAGAACGCTGTAAAGCTATCAATGTTGTTTTCATGTTCTTTTTTTATTAGAAATCCAACTTCATATAAGCCGGGTGTTTCAACTTTGTAGCAGAATATATATTCTTCATGTTCCTCAATTGCATAGCCCTTTCTTCTGACTTCTGCCAAGCCGAGTAGGTCCATTTTTATCTTTTGTAACATATATGTTAGTTCTATAAATCTTTTTGTTATTGCTAGTGATCTTACGTTGAATGTTCCAATCGTTAGAGTTTGTTATGGTTGTTTTATTATTGCATTTGTTTTTTCTTACCTTGCTGGAGGGTTGTGGTCATTTTCCCCCACGGGGACCAGCCCGCTTCGGGGAGAGTATTTCTTTCCTATCGTTTCTTTATGTGTTTTGGTTGTTTTTGTTTCCGATCACCGGTGCCTAATTGCTATTGCTCCGTTGTTGTTGAAATTATTGAAAGCGAGTGAGATCAGCCTAGAATGCAGAGTTTAGCGGTTGTTGTTTCCTTGGCTCTAATTCAACTTGCGACGAGATGGATTTCTCTCTCTTCCTTTTTTCTATGGCCCTTGAATTTCCCTTTACAATGAGTTTATCATATTTTATGTACGCCAAGTCTCCTTTTTTTTCTTTCTTCCATTAGTTTAGGTTGCAATGTTTTCCTATGTTTCCTTTGAATAATCTTTTGTTATATATAACTCTTTTAGATTCTTTTTGTTCCTAATTATTTCGGATTTCTTTAATCCACTGACCAATGAAAAGAGCGTAGGCCTTGTTTTCTCATTATTATTCTTCAAACCAATGCGGTAGATTTTATTTATTTCATAATTTTCTACGGTTACGCCGAGTTCATCTAGAAAATACTTTTTAATGTATTTAATTAAATCTAGCGTCGTCTGCTCTTTTTCTACTTATCCAGGAATAATTGTATTATTGCTCTTCTTTTCTCTCTAGAAGTTCTTCTTTATTTTCTAGATTTTCAACTTTGTGTTTCAATATTTGGTTATCTTCTAAAACGGGTTTTAATTTTCCATTTTTTCATCCATTTTATCAAGTATTGTGTTAGTTAGTTCAATCGTTTGGTTCTGCATTTCAATTTTCATCCTATCGAATAGTAGTTAAAATTGCTCTTCCATTTTTAGTGTTTAATGGAACGTATTTAATTAATTCTGGTTGTTGGCAACACTGAAATGGCGCTGTTAGGTAATGCTTGAAGTTTCGATAGCAATGTGTCAGTTGTGTAATGTGACAGTTTTCTATGATGGCTTGATAGTCTATGGATATAATTATAACTTCAATGTTTTGCCAATGTTTTTATTCCAATGTTTTTTATTCCAATATTCTGTGCAGTTCCAGCAAATAGCGCGATGTTTATTATAATATCACTCAATCGCAATTAGTTCTTGGTTTAGGCATAGTATTATTGTGAAAATTGTGTTTTTAAGCTGTACCTATAAGTGAAATAATTTACGGAGCACTGACGCTAGATGTTTCCAATACGAGTACCGGAACCGAAATATATATATATACATATATATATATATATATATATATATATATATATATATATATATATATATATATATATATATATATATATATATATATATATATATACAGGGTGTCCCGAAATTAGACTTCAATATTTCAACCACGTATTCTACTTTCAAAAATAGAGATAAAAGTTCATATTACTTCTTCGTTTTCAAGATACAGGGTGTTAAATGTGAAGACCTGATGGTGGTTTTTTGTAAATATTTTCAAAACTTGTGAAGGTAATTGGATAAAATTAATTTGGTACATATACGAAACTTTTTACGCTCTATTTAATGTACTTTAAGTTAGTATTGCAATATTTTCAGGAGTGGGTAGTGCAGGGGGTTATTGGCAAAAAATTGGACTCAAATTTTTTTTGAATATTTCTTTACAAATTGATTTTATGTTCTTCAATGTGCAAATCGAGGCGAAAATGATACAGTACCCCTGGAAACAAATAACAGTTTTTGTGTTGCTAGGTAGAGAAAAATTAGCTGTCAATTATTAATCGCCCAGTTTTTAATTGTGCTGCGTATAGACGGGATAAAAGCTATTTGGTAGTAATGCAGAGGTTTTCAAATAGGGAATTAGAAGATATACACTTTGTATATGGTTTATGCAATGGAAGAGCACGACGGTGCTCCAACCCATTATGGTGTGAATGTTATGAATAGGCTAGACGAGCGATTGCCGCGTAAATGGATTGGAAGAGGACCTATTCCGTGGTCACTTCGGTCGTCGGATTTAAATTCCATGTAACTCCCCCCCCCCCAGAGAAAATAATGAATTGATTCAAATATATTAAAATTAAAATTATATGCAGGTAATTACTGGCAACACCTAATCGATCGAGGATATGTGATTCATACCATAAAGAGGTCATTTCAAACCAATAAACTGATGGGAGAGAAGAGCTTCAATTGTAATCTAAGCTGAAGATGCTAAAAAAAGAGAATGTAAAAAGTTAAATGAATCCAAATTAAAACTAACTTATGGTTTTATTTCTTACAACGGTTATCTACAATAAAACTAAATTGAATATAACTATTTCTATTTCCTCGCAATCTTCCAGTAATTTTCTTCTGAACATCTTGAGATTTGAAAATGAATAATTTTTTCGCACTTTGTGAAATGCTTTTTTTGTTGTATTTCCTTGTCAATAGTACAATCGATTGCAATCGATGTCTTGCGAATTGGCTCACAATTTTTAGACTCATAAAATATTAATAATTTTTACGTTTTTCTTTACCTAGTTGCTTATTTTTGATATATGAAGTTCCATTGGCTTAAAAAAATTATAAACATCAATTCCAATGTAAAATTTTTGCTGTTCACGATACCATTGTCAGAGTTAGTACATATAATGACAACTTAAAAAGTTTATATCACACGGGTGGTTCCAAAAAATTTACAGAAATTGTTTCGCAATTTTCTGAGAACTTCCACGAATATTTTACGTCTAAATCTAAGCAAATACTTGAGCATTCGGAAAATTTTACATCGAATATGGGTTTGTGAAACTTCCAAATACGTTTTTCGCGTTTTTGTACCTGAAAATTTGCGAAAATAATAAGGTGAAAAATAAAAAAAGGTAGTCTACATTGTCTTTTGGTTACAATGCATTAACAATTCAATTATCTATGAGTTAATCCGTTGAATAGCTGAGAAAAAACCTTCGATTTGTGACTTTATAGAACCCCAATAGCCCAATACCTACTTTTGAACAGAAATTAATTACAGCGATTTGCCTTAAAATTTATATATATATATATATATATATATATATATATATATATATATATATATATATATATATTTATATATATATATATATATATATATATATATATATATATATACATATATATATATATATATATATATATATATATATATATATATATATATTATATATATATATATATATATATATATATATATATATATATAAATATAATATAAATATATATATATATATATATATATATATATATATATATATATGAAAAACTTGGTTCACGGAATGAACCGCGTAAAAGATTTGAAAAATCTCGACGTTTCGGCTCCTTTTGCGAAGCCATCTTCAGGAGAATTAGAAGGGAAATAATTCAGACTCGTGGCCTCAATCTGCCTACTCCACGAATCGAATTTAGGAGGAATCGGAAACAATACGATTGCGTGGTCTCAACCTGCCTACTCCACTAACCGTATTGCTTCCTGTCAACTCTGAAGTCTCAATCTGCCTACTCTTCAGAGTCAACTGACGGGCCGATCGTCGCGTGGCCGTATTTATAGGGAAGGGGGGTGGTTACTCACGCTCATCAGTGCGGGATGCACTCTGATTGGGCGTTACATGGCGACCACTGAGAAGTGGCTTCCATGCTGATGGGAGTCTGTGACTGTCATCTCTGGTGTTCAAACAATTTGGACGTTTTTCTATTTCTACAGCTTCACGGATAATTCGGGATTTGAAAGATCGGACGGGAGCAATAGTTCTTGTATTGGGGAAATCGATAATGTGGCCTGTTTGGGTGTGATGTTGGGAAAGGGCGTTGGCGATATCTGAGTGTCTTACCGAAAGTGAATGTTCCTTGGCACGGACCTGAATTCGTCGGTTCGTTTGTCCTATATAGGAACGAGGACAATTGGAACAGGGAATCTCATAAACACCGTGATTTTCGTTAGGAATTTTATCCTTGACGGATCTGACCAGATGGGAGAGTTTTTGTTGAGTAGTGAATATTGTTTTGATGTTTGTGTTTTTGAGAGATCTTGCGATCTTATCTGTTACTCCTTTGATGTAAGGAAGAAATAATTTAGGTGTAGATTCTTGTTCAGTGGGATTGGAAGGTGGTAGAGGTGGGGTGATATTTGTGTGTTTGCGTATGCTCTTGTCGATTTGATATGTGTTGTAACCGTTCCGTAATAATATATGTTTTAGAGTTTTGAGTTCTGATTCACGGTGTTCGTCGTCAGATAGTCGAATGGAACGGTAGATTAGGGTATTAACTACAGAGTTAAGTTGAGAAGGAACTCAAAACTCTAAAACATATATTATTACGGAACGGTTACAACACATATCAAATCGACAAGAGCATACGCAAACACACAAATATCACCCCACCTCTACCACCTTCCAATCCCACTGAACAAGAATCTACACCTAAATTATTTCTTCCTTACATCAAAGGAGTAACAGATAAGATCGCAAGATCTCTCAAAAACACAAACATCAAAACAATATTCACTACTCAACAAAAACTCTCCCATCTGGTCAGATCCGTCAAGGATAAAATTCCTAACGAAAATCACGGTGTTTATGAGATTCCCTGTTCCAATTGTCCTCGTTCCTATATAGGACAAACGAACCGACGAATTCAGGTCCGTGCCAAGGAACATTCACTTTCGGTAAGACACTCAGATATCGCCAACGCCCTTTCCCAACATCACACCCAAACAGGCCACATTATCGATTTCCCCAATACAAGAACTATTGCTCCCGTCCGATCTTTCAAATCCCGAATTATCCGTGAAGCTGTAGAAATAGAAAAACGTCCAAATTGTTTGAACACCAGAGATGACAGTCACAGACTCCTATCAGCATGGAAGCCACTTCTCAGTGGTCGCCATGTAACGCCCAATCAGAGTGCATCCCGCACTGATGAGCGTGAGTACCCACCCCCCTCCCCTATAAATACGGCCACGCGACGATCGGCCCGTCAGTTGACTCTGAAGAGTAGGCAGATTGAGACTTCAGAGTTGACAGGAAGCAATACGGTTAGTGGAGTAGGCAGGTTGAGACCACGCAATCGTATTGTTTCCGATTCCTCCTAAATTCGATTCGTGGAGTAGGCAGATTGAGGCCACGAGTCTGAATTATTTCCCTTCTAATTCTCCTGAAGATGGCTTCGCAAAAGGAGCCGAAACGTCGAGATTTTTCAAAATCTTTTACGCGGTTCATTCCGTGAACCAAGTTTTTCAAAATACTTCCGACCGCGGAAATCTTTCTGAAAATATATATATATATATATATATATATATATATATATATATATATATATATATATATATATATAATATATATATATATATATATATATATATATATATATCTATATATATATATATATATATATATATATATATATATATACATATATATATATATATATATATATATATATATATATATATATATATATATATATTGACCCGGCAAACGTTGTTCTGCCATATAAATTTTTTTTATCTATTCATCTATCTGCCGATGTATATCTACCTATCTAACTATATATGTATCTATCTATCTAGATAGTTATCTTCTTTTTTTTTTTGTGGGAGGGGAAACCTTTTATAGGCACCCATTCTGTTCTAAAATGGGTAGTGTCAGAGTACATCCTATCATTAGGTAGCTACTAACTAAATCTAGATAGTTATCTATCTTTCTATCTATCTAACTATCTATCTATCATTCTATCTATCTATCTGTCTATCTACTGCATATCTATCTATCAATTTATCTGACCGGGCAAACGTTCTGCCATATAAATTATTTTTATTTATCTATCTTTCTATCTATTCATGTATCTGCCGATGTATATCTATCTATCTATCTATCTATCTAGTTATCTATCTTTCTATCTATCTAACTATCTATCTATCAATCTATCTGACCCGGCAAAAATGTTAATCATTGGGAGTATGAAAAATATATTACGACCTATTCTCAAACCGACTATTGTTATTTTCGGTTGCCTTCTTGCAGCCATATTGCGGATCTGTGGATAAAATTTTAAAAAATTAAAATCGCGATGCAAAAATAGGGGTTGATCGTAGAAGGGTAAACAATTGAGAGTAATATGAATTTTTCTATTCTAAGTCATGGCAAAATAAAAATGACATAGATTAGAAATAATTTTATATGGTGGTTAAGTATTCTCAAATTTTCTAATTTCCCGAGCAATTTGCATATTTTTTTCTTTCATAAGAACCTTCTTCTGACAATAAAAACACAACAAAAAAAGAATTAGTGAAATCGGTCAAGCCGTTCAAGCGTGATGGCGTGACCAAGGGAAATAAGGATTCATTTTTATATATAGACATATACATACATATATATATATATATATATAAGTATATATATATATATATATATATATATATATATATATATAAGTATATATATATATATATATATATATATAAGTATATATATATATATATATATATATATACATATATGCAAATGAGGAATGGGTAATAATTGGAGTTTACGATATTTACGTATTGGAACTTTGGTTCTCGGGCACATATCTACATGTTTCAGCAGTCAAATTAAAAATTTTCCTTTCGGTGTCATAATAGACATGATAATAAGTCTTCAGGTTTGCTTAAATTTAAAAATATCTCTCAAAGCTGTCAAGTTACTAATTGCAGTTAATTGTGGCGTTGTGGTTTAATCTTATGCAAAATATTCTTTTTTTTTAATATGAATCTATAGTAAAATTGTAGTTAAATAAAGCAAAATCTCTCACTTGTGACTATTGAAAAATGTTGATAGGTGCTTGGGAACCAAAATTACGGCTGATCTAGGGTGAGTAGTGCAAATTCCAGTTTTTACCCATTTACCATTTGCATACATAGGTATATATTTTCCGGCATTTCAAATCAACTTCTGACTTCTATCCATGAGGTCCTTGGTCGTAAAAAGTTCTTCAAGATCGCAAATTTATAGTAATTGCTAGTAATCTTATTAATTATATTGAGGATTTTATTTAACATGTTTTTAAATAGAGTTGATAATTTATTTAATTTGACATAAAAAATGGAGGTGCAATTTTTCACACTACAAATACATCTTCACACTCATGTCCCCCCAAAACAATTACCCCTTGATATATATATATATATATATATATATATATATATATATATATATATATATATATATATATATATATATATATATATATATGTATGAGGAATGAAACTCTGGTTTAACGATTTTCACATATAATAAAACAACAGACAACGCGTTTCATTGACACCACAGCTTCTTCAGGTGCGAATTTCAAGCTGTTTGAAATTCGCACCTGAAGAAGCTGCAGTGTTTTATTATTTGTGAAAATCGTTACACCAGAGTTTCATTTCTCAAACATTTTTACAATTGATTTTCATCGAGTAACGGCCTCATCAATTCAAATATATATATATATATATATATATATATATATATATATATATATATATATATATATATATATATATATATAAATAATCTTCGTTTGTATAATTTAACCGGAGTGCCATTACGATGATTTGAAATGTCAAATACGATCGTGGCTATCCTAGAACTAATTGTTTAACGATTAAATGCAAAATCGCCATATAAAAATATTAAATTGGCAATATTTCGAAAAATTCAAATTTTAGGTATAGATAACTTTATACAAAGTTACCTTCTTTTTAAATACTAAATACTACAAAATAAGAAAAATGGGGGGTTTCCATTTGAAAAAATTGATTTTTGTCAGTTTTCTCAATCTCATTTTATATCTTTTTTTTCGAACACCCTGTACGATTAGTTATCCAAATACTATACAAAATCTATTGAAGCAAGTCTTTTTCAATAAGGAATCCACCCCAAAGTAAGTAATACGGAAATCCTTATAGGAACAATTGATAATTATATTAGGGCTTGCAATCGTCATTTTTGACATAAAAACCTAAATATGTCAAAAACGCTTAGACTTAGGTATAGGACATAATACATAAAATCTGCCTAGAATCTTGCGTAGAATCTAAAAATGTATTAATATATAGGGTATCCAAT
>JARQZK010004408.1:90000-95000 GCA_030704885.1 Cynegetis impunctata
ATCAAACAGAATATATATATACAATATATATATATATAAATATATATGTATATATATATATATATATATATATATATATATATATATATACAGGGTGTCCCGTAAATAACACGCCAGAGTGACACTGGAGTTAGATTGGCTTCAGGTCAATCAAATAACATCAACATGACCTCAGTAAAAGTTTTCTGGTTTTCGAGATATTGTCACTTTTATGTTTTTTTCAAAAATCTATATTTTTTGGTAATTTTCTCGCCTCATAAACATAAATAAGTTCTAACTCCTGTTTTTTTTCTTCTTATGCTATCATCAATATATGATTGAGACAATCGACCTATCATTTCATTAAAAACTAGCTCGCTAACCTAAAAAAAAATAAAGTTGTTTCAATTTATTTTAAATCCGAAAACGTTGAGTATAGTTTGACTATTTACTGTGAAAAAATATTGTACCAAACAGAATCAGTAAATCATCTTAAAAACTAGCCTTTTTAATGCTCTTTCGAAAACGGTATAACATTTGTGGTTTTTTTCTTTCAAAAGTCTTAAAATTCCAATTTTTGTCATTGAAGTCGTGCTACTTACGAAATACACTGCGCCGCAAATTTAACGCATAGCTTAAATATTTCCTAAGTTTTGACTGAATATTTTCTCAGGCGGTGATCCAATATGAATAATTTTTTTCACCAAATTGTAGCTCCGTTCTTTGAGAAAAAGCAGTAGTTATAAGATGATCAAAAACAATGAATAAACTTATTGTACAGAGTGTTTGAATAGCGATCTATTTTCTTCGTCCAAGTTTACATCCTTCTGCGGGCAATATCGGGTAGCTCAGGCAGAAAAAAAATAGACGGTATTATAATCGCATGACTTCTGAGTAATTTGTTTTTTCAATCGTCTGTTTATCTTGAGCCACTCGAAAGATATTCATGTTTTTATAATTCTCACACTTTTCAAACGAAATTTTCTAAAATTTTTTTGTCAATTTGCGAAGAAGGCTGTGTATTCAAAATTTCTTTACAAGTAGAAACTGTGTTTATTTGGTTTTGTATATCTCTCCATACTACAAGTCTGAGCTACCCGATATTGCCTGCAGAAGGATGTATACTTGGACGAAGAAAACATGTCGCTATTCAAACACCCTGTACAATAAGTTTATTCATTTTTTTTGATCATCTTATAACTACTACATTTTCTCAAAGAACGGAGCTACTATTTGGTGAAAAATTCATTCAAATCGGATCACCGCCTGAGAAAATATTCAGTCAAAACTTAGGAAATATATAAGCTATACGTTAAATTTGTAGCGCAGTGTATTTCGCAAGTAGCACGACTTCAATGACAAAAATTGAAATTTTTAGACTTTTGGAAGAAAAATACCACAAATGTTATACCGCTTTCGAAAGAGCATTAAAAAAAAGATCATTTGCTGATTCCGTCTGGTACAATATTTCTTCACAGTAAATAGTCAAACTTTACTTAAGGTTTTCGGATTTAAATTAAATTGAAACAACTTAATTTTTTTTTGAGGTTAGCGAGCTAGTTTTTAGTGAAGTGATAGGTCGATTGTCTCAACTATATATTGATGATAGCACAAGAAAAAAAACCATGAGGTAGAACTTATTTATATTCAAAACAGGCGAGAAATTGACCAAAAAGTATAGATTTTTGAAAAAAACATAAGAGTGGCAATATCTTGAAAACCAGAAAACTTTTACTAAGGTCATGTTGATGTTATCTGATTGACCTGAAGCCAATCTACCTCCAGTGTCACTCTGGCGTGTTATTTACGGGACACCCTGTATATATATATACATATATATATATATATATATATATATATATATATATATATATATATATATATATATATATATATATATATATATATATATATATATATAATAAGGATAATAATATTTGGGTATAGCAGCAAGCAAAACGTGTACTCTTATAACACTATATTTCCGATATTTCGACAATGATTATTGTCATCTTCAGGGAAGCTACAAAATAAGCACAAACGAAATCAACAAATGCTCCATAACGGCCAACAGTAACAATACTCACTGTGTCTTTGAGAATGATTGCAATAGGTGTAAAAATCGAGATACAGCATTATTGATCGAGAACACAGGCGTGATGATCATCAACTGACATTACAAGTTAAAAAGTTAAAATGGTCATAATAAATTAAAATGAAACATAGTTAATTTTGAGGGAATTAAACATTATTGAGTTTAAGTTAAGTTAAAAACTAAAATAATACAATTATCTACTTCGTCATTTCATATTGACTGAAAAAGAGACGCGACCAGCCATCTTGATCAAGAAAGTAGACATAGACAACATTAAAACAAGAAAACTCCAATGTGAAAATATGATAATTTAGGACCACAGATTGGTCACTGCTAACAAATAAAATAGCCAGAAGTATAAAAGACTCAGAAAAAAGGAAGGCAACTCTTCTCTCACTCGACATTTCTCAAATGGATGTTTTTATCTAACTCTAACAAAAAGGAATAAATTTCACTAAGATGATTTAAATCAGTTTTTTTATTTAAGCAATTCTCTGATTGTGATATGTATGCCATCTCCATCAACAGTCTCTTAGCAGAATTTCTCTCTCTTGTCAATATTTTGGTGTCACTGAAATTCATAATATGTCCTGTAATATTTACATGTTCACTCAAAGCACATCTTTCAGGATGACACCTACAGTCACTCTTATGTGAGGTAATTCTATCCTTGAGGGCTCTAGACGTCTGACCTACATATAATCTATCACAATTGGAGCATGGAATGCTGTAAACTATATGAGATTGTGAAGTTAAGGGTGTTTTATCCTTTACTTTGGTGAAAATGGAACTTATTGTTAAGACTGTTTTATTGGCAATTTTAATGTGACAAAGAGACCTGAAAATTCGTGACAACCTTTGGGAAACATCAGTAATGTAAGGTAGTGAAGTGAAGAAAATTTGAGTTTGGGTCGAGTCAGCTGCTTCATTGGTAGCAGCTGCAACTTGTGATACACTTATGTTATTAATTGTATCTTGTATTAACATGGTCGACGTACCAAAAAGGATCTTTTTTAATAGAGCAGGAGGATAAGAGTTATCTATGAACAAATCATATAAAATTTTTAAATTCTTCTGATGGAAGCAATTGTCAGAAATACAAAGGACTCGACGCTTCATCTGTTTTATCAAATTAACTTTCATGGATTGTTTATGATATGAGTGGTAGTTCAAATATCTTCCAGTACTAATGGGTTTTTTATACCAGTCGATGACTATAGTATTATCCCTTTTACGATGAAATTTTGTATCCAGAAAGGGAACACTATGTTCCTCATCTTCAAGTTCTATGGTGAACTGTATGAAGGAATCAAAACTATTGAAAACGTCAACCACTTCTGTAACTCCGCCAATTGGTAAAGCTACAATTAGATCATCTACATATTTCTTAATAAAGAAAAAATTAAAAGGTAAAACCTGCAAAATCCCATCTAACACGTCATCCATGACATACATTGCGAGAATAGGACTAATCTTTGCACCCATAGGTGTTCCAAAAATCTGTTTATAAAATTTTTCATCGAATGAAAAATAAGTATTATTAAACAAAAAGGTTATTAATTGAAAAAAAGTTTCCTTATCAATACCACAATGAGTGCTAACACGATCCCATCTTTTATCAATTGCTCGTAAGCATAAATCTAAGTAAACATTATTAAATAATGAGACAACATCCAAACTTGCCAAAACGTAACCATCAGGTAACTTCATCCCATTGAAAACCGCCGACAAAAGAATCTTTAATATAGTAATTATTACTATAATCATAAGCAGCAGTCAGAATGTCTGTCAAGAAAGATGCCAAGGCTTCTGTAGGGATACCAACAGAAGAAATAATCGGTCTAGCTGATAAAATAGGTTTATGAATTTTAGGTAATGCATAGAACTTTGGACATACACCATTATATGTTGTAAGTTTCTTCCTTTGAGAAACATCTATTTGATTAGAGTTAAATAATTTTTTAATTAATTGATTACATTTTGTTTGGATTTGAGAAGTTGGATCTCTTGAAATTGAAACATATGCTTGGTTATTGTTCAAAAGTTCATTAGAAAGGTTGATATATTCTTCTCTTTCCATTATTACTGTGACATTGCCCTTGTCAGACCTTGTGACTACTAAATTAGGATTATTTTTTAAAAAAATTTTAGTTTTATTAAATAAGTTATGAAAAAAACCTCTAGAGTGCCTCGAAGAGTGAATGTAGTTGGTTATAATATTTGTAGACTGTGCAATTATTGAATTTCTTTGGGAAACTTCTATTGATGATATAACGTAATCTACGTCTGCTAACAAACTCTTTATGGAGAAATCCTCACCTACAATAGGCTCAATACTAAATTTCGGACCCAGTGCTAGAAATTTAGAAATATCATTTGGAATTACTGTATTAGAAATATTTTTTATCCAATTAGATTTGGATGTTAGATTGTTTTTTTGAAAAGAGTTATTGAGGATATTAATTTTATGTAAATTGTTATTTTTTGTTTTATGAAAAATCTTATTATAGGATCTGAGTTGAAAACTAGCAAACCTAGAGAAAATTGTCTCATTTGTGAGAGAAATGATGTCATCCTTAAGAGTCACTAACTGGCTCTCAAATTTAGAGATAAGTTTATGATTAATTGAAATTTCATAATTAAGAAGTTTGAATCCTAACCTGTTACAGAAACTATTGGATTGGTTACTAAAATTAATATCTTGTCTGAGAAGAAGTCCATCTATATGTGTAGTTGAATTTTTTATGTGATCAGGAAGTAAGCCCATAGTCCGACATCTTAGGAGGAAACACCTTACGGTTGTATTCCTTCGCTAATTCATTTCGTTCTCGACCAAGTTTTCATCTTAAACACTGTGGTGCTCCATGTGTAGCTCGGATATGTTGGTAAAAAAAACGCCATACCTGGAGTTTAGAAGAAGGGTAGT
>JARQZK010004408.1:97500-225000 GCA_030704885.1 Cynegetis impunctata
AAATAAATGAAAATGGCTTCTAGTGAAAGTGATGGATCAACTAAGGCAGTTTTACTAGTATTAGTAAAGGCGTTGCAGTCCCAGAAATCTTGAGATCAGGTTGATTTATTGTAGGTATTTCAGACCCGAAAATAATGATTGCCGCTAATGGGTAAGTCAGTTGAACATATTAAAATGGAAATTGGATTATCTGATGTACAATTTTTGGCGAAAATTGGTATGTTTTTATTGAATGATTCTAAAAATATAAAATGGTTTGAATGATGGAATCCAGATTTCGGAAAGAATTTAGGAAAGCTATTCCATCACGAAAAAAAAAAAATCTAGGGCGCTTATTAGAAGAAGCAGTTAAGTTCGCTAGTTCCAATTTTGTCACTTATGAAACTTACATTCACGAAAAAAAAATTTTAAGTGCGAATAATAATAATAACGATAATTATTCATTCACACAAGTGTGATACAAATACAAAAAAAAAACAAAGATCAGTTGTGAATAAATAAAAACTCGATAATTGTAAAATCTATGTGTGTAAAATAATTGTTTCAAGTTGATTTGGTAGAATTAGTTATTCACGGCATATCTGAGTTAGATGTCCGAAATGCAGCCAAGAACAGCAACCGTCATAGTTTCTGAGTTACTCTTATTTTTATAGACGTTTTCTAAATCCTCAAGTAGTGATAATAATGGACAACAAAAATTGACTATGGAAGAACATAATTTTTCAAAAAGAAAATTTGTTACGACTGACTAATATAGTTCTACATTTCGGAAAATAAACAATGTTATCAGTATGATGCAATTCTTATCCAGAAACTTGAACGTCAGCTCAGGTTGGTTTTCTAGTTTAATGAAAGGACTACAGAATGTGAATCCAAATACCATTATTACGAATTTTAAACATTAGTGATAATTCCAGCTATTTAACATTTTCACACTTACTTGCGATTAATTGTAATTATTTGTAATTAATTACAGAAAAGTTCTGAATCAAAAATAATTAATATGGTATGAGTGTGGTGCAGCTTTTGACTCGTTCTACACCATAACCTCATAACCTGAGTTCTGCAACTGTAACAAATTTGGGAATAGGTGTAATAAATTGCAATAAATGTGTTTAAAAAAAAAATTCACGTACAGTGAAATAGTTTGTGGGGTATGCTGTATAACAAAAATGCTTACCCTGACGGAACAACAAACAAACAGTGTTTTGTTCCTTTCCTAGGAAGAGACGCTTTGGTATTTTTCGAATTTTTCACGATTGGCTATTAGAAGAATTATGATTCGATAGCTGAATTGTTTCCTCGAATGCGAATGTTTGTCAAACGATACACTAAGCATTGTGTTGTATGTTGTGCAGTCAAGAAGACAAGGACTGGACTACTTCAGAGATTCATAAATCCAGTAGAAAAGTCGAAAGAACCATTCCACACTTTGCATATTGATTACTTAGGATCATTGCCTCTATCCACAGATAATTTCAAGCATATACTTGTTATTGTCGATGCATTTACTAAATACTGTCTCTAGTTGCCGTTGGAAACGGTTAAGTACATCTGAAATGCGTGAGGAATTGCAAGATGCCTTACCATTATTTGGAGCACCCATGCAAATCATAATGGAATGTGGTACGTCATTTAAGAATACGACGTTTCCAAAACACTTGGAACAGTGGAAGATTGAATGACACTTCGTAACACCTGATGTTCGCAGGGAAAATGATCAGGCAGAGCGTTATATGAGAACCATAAGAAATCTGTTTAATGTTGAAACACAGATTAAGTCAGAATGGTCGAGCGGACTATGGAAAATACAGTTGGTTCTAAATACTATAACTCAAAAATCTACCAATATGACTTCATTGCAACTTTTGTTGGGAATTCAACGTTCGACAGCTTTGATTCAAGCCTTATTGAAAAATTTGTCAAAAGAGTTGACACCAGTTTGCAATCGTAGTTTGGACAGCAGCGCGTAGCTGAGAAGCTTGCATCCACTTCTGTTTTGGATATCAGGAACCAAAAGTGCAGGGATAATCTTACATATTCCCCAGGTGAATTTGTCCTGATGCATAGATTCGCAGATGCATATCAGCAAAAGCAATTACGAGCTTTTGGGGCCGTATGAAATTTTGCAATGTTTATAAAATGGACGGTATGAAATTAAGAAGCGTGGTACAAATATTACAACCAACGCTGCAAAAGAACATCTTAGAGCGTGGCCCCTACGATGGACCCAATCTTATAATATGCAAGGAATACTGGAATTCATGGAAAAAGATGATGAGAATGATCCCAATGAAGTAATTTAACTTTGGGTTTATTATTTATATTCCTTTTCTTGGTCTTTGTCTCGTAAGTAGCAAAGCCGGGTGGCAGCTGAAGTCCACATGTTTATTTACTAATGCTTTTATTTTTATTTTTCGGTCTCTCACCCTTTAGTGGAAGAGCCGGGTGGTGGCTGAGGTCTCCACATGTTTATTTACCCATGCTTTTATTTTTCGGTCTCTCACCCTTTAGTGGAAGAGCCGGGTGGCAGCTGAAGTCTCCACATGTTTATTTACTAATGTTTTTATTTTTCGGTCTCTCACCCTTTAGTGGAAGAGCCGGGTGGCAGCTGAAGTCTCCACATGTTTATTTACTAATGCTTTTATTTTCATTTTTCGGTCTCTCACCCTTCAGTGGAAGAGCCGGGTGGTGGCTGAGGTCTCCACATATTTATTTACTAATGTTTTTATTTTTCGGTCTCTCACCCTTTAGTGGAAGAGCCGGGTGGTGGCTGAGGTCTCCACATGTTTATTTACTAATGCTTTTATTTTTATTTTTCGGTCTCTCACCCTTTAGTGGAAGAGCCGGGTGGTGGCTGAGGTCTCCACAAGTTTATTTACCCATGCTTATATTTTTCGGTCTCTCACCCTTTAGTGGAAGAGCCGGGTGGCAGCTGAAGTCTCCACATGTTTATTTACTAATGCTTTTATTTTCATTTTTCGGTCTCTCACCCTTTAGTGGAAGAGCCGGGTGGCAGCTGAAGTCTCCACATGTTTATTTACTAATGCTTTTATTTTCATTTTTCGGTCTCTCACCCTTCAGTGGAAGAGCCGGGTGGTGGCTGAGGTCTCCACATATTTATTTACTAATGTTTTTATTTTTCGGTCTCTCACCCTTTAGTGGAAGAGCCGGGTGGTGGCTGAGGTCTCCACATGTTTATTTACTAATGTTTTTATTTTTCGGTCTCTCACCCTTTAGTGGAAGAGCCGGGTGGCAGCTGAAGTCTCCACATGTTTATTTACTAATGCTTTATTTTCATTTTTCGGTCTCTCACCCTTTAGTGGAAGAGCCGGGTGGTGGCTGAGGTCTCCACATGTTTATTTACTAATGCTTTTATTTTTATTTTTCGGTCTCTCACCCTTTAGTGGAAGAGCCGGGTGGTGGCTGAGGTCTCCACATGTTTATTTACTAATGCTTTTATTTTTATTTTTCGGTCTCTCACCCTTTAGTGGAAGAGCCGGGTGGTGGCTGAGGTCTCCACATGTTTATTTACTAATGTTTTTATTTTTCGGTCTCTCACCCTTTAGTGGAAGAGCCGGGTGGCAGCTGAGGTCTCCACATGTTTATTTACTAATGTTTTTATTTTTCGGTCTCTGTCCCGTTAGTGGTAGAGCCGGGTGGTGGTAGAGATTCCTACAAACTTATAGATATATGTTTTTGGCCGAATTATTTTAATTTCAGCTGGCAGCGCCGAGAGCGTCACTGCAGTCAGGTTGGCCGTATTAGAATCATCGAAAGAAATGAGTACAGAACGAGAGAGAGATGATTCATGAATTTGAGAATGTTTACATAAGTTAACCTTGTCGCCGCTTTCGAGCTTGGAGACAAATGACGGGTTCATGCCCAGGTGTTATGCATCTTTCTGAATCATTATCAATGCGGGCTTGAACGAGTACACAGTCTCTTTGTTCGACGTAAAACTAAGCCGCGGGGAAACCTTTGTAATTTAATTATTAAATAGTTTTGGTGAAATTACTAGTGCATTTATTCGTGAACAATTCTCATACTTTAATTTCTAACAATATATATATATATATATATATATATATATATATATATATATATATATATATATATATATATATATATATATATATATATATATATATATATGTCACCGGAAAATAACAAGAACCGCAAGTTTATAAATTTCCTAGGAAATTTATAAACCTTCGTAGGATTCTAAACGAGAGACAAATTGTATTATTTTACGCCCCAATTTTCGCAAATTGATAAACTTACCGAACTCACGCGTAAAATAATAAGTGAGTAATAACCGAACGCCATGTGCGATCTGATTGGTTGAATAAGTCACGTGTTCCTTCTCCTTTCTCTCCACCGCCATTGGTCGCCACGGAACAAAAACAAACCGGTTACTCCTGTGTTTTTGTAAAGTTTTCAATATTTTAACTATAATGGAACTGTGAAAATAGTTTTATTTTGCTAAGGTTACTAAACTAGACCCATAACCAATGACCTAGAAGCTGCGGACAGCAAAAATGGTGAAGATAGTGCGGTAACTGCTGGAAAATTTGTTGACTAAGTGAAATTTACCACAGAGCTACGAAAGTTTTATAGTGGCCATGACCAAAATAGTAAAGTCGGAGTGGACAGAGGAAGAAATTAGAAATGTCATTAAAATGTTTTATGATTGTTTTTTCTTTTTGAATGAACCTCTTCAATATCGCAGAACACGATTTCTGTTGTTTTATTTTGGTAGAGTGAAGTAGGGGTCATTAGCATATTATGTGAAAAAGTAACCCTGTATTATAGGTACCTACCTAGTTTTAAAGTAAAAATACTGTAGGTAGGTAATCTAAACTGATAAATTCATAGTTTGGCGGCAAGTCTGATTGTACCTAAGTCTATGGACTAAAGCATTGCCTCTGTCAACATCGACCAATCAGAGAGCAGTGTGTTATTTGCCGTATTTTAAAGAAGCGTAACATTAAAAGCTCTTCTGTGATTGGACGAACCTTTTAGAATCTTACGAATGGATATCCGTTAGTTTATAAACTTACCACGAGACGTCGCAAATTGATAAATTTGCGAAAATGTGGGCGTAAAATAATACAATTTCTCTCTCGTTTAGAATCCTACGAAGGTTTATGAATTTCCTAGGAAATTTATAAACTTGCGGATCTTGGGATCTTGTTATATTCCGGTGACATATATATATTTATATATTTATATTTATATTAATATATATATATATAATATATATAATATTATATATATATATTTTAAAAAGGGGGGAAAGGGGTAGTCTTGATGACTAGTTAAAATTAAAAAGAATTAAATCGTGAGGATGCAGTCAAAAGTACTGGGCTGTTCTAAAAAAAAGGTTTTTCTGTTTAAAATTATGTCAATTTTTTCGAAAAATTCTTCTTTTTTCCAACCCCTTTTTTAAAACCTTACATTAGTAGTAAGCAAAAAGCTAAAAAAAATTTTTTTTCTAAAATTAAAAAGGATAAACTTGTTGATGAGAATACACCAAAAAAATTTTTTACAATGCTGAAAAATCCGGGGTTCTATGCAAAAGGCAAAAGAACTATCGATGAGACCGATACTTCTTTTAATTTTACCCAACAGTAAATTATATAATTGGCTAGACAAGTTTTTGTCCCTGGCTTATGACACTGACAATGAGTTTTATGTGAAAGACTCCTTATCGTTTAGCAAATTCATAAATGATTACAGACTCCCAGAAGACTATGTGCTGGTGAGTTTCGATGTCGTTTCTCTGTTTACCAATCTACCTCTAACTGTTATAATCACGAGCTTAAGAAATCATTGGGATGTTATTTCCCAACATTGTCTTCTTGATTTTGACAATTTTAAATTTATTTTGGAATATATTTTTGATTCCAATATTTTAGTTTTCAATGACACTTTCTATAAAAAAAATTTTTGGTACTCCAATGGGGTCGACAATTTCTCCTATTCTAGTGAATTTTGTCCTAGATGACCTTATCGTGAATGTAAAAACTAGAATGCCTTTTAACACACCTTTCATAAAACGATACGTAGATGACTTGATTTTATCTGTTCCGCGTGGTAGAACCGAGGAAGCTCTAGCGCTGTTCAACAGTTACAATGAACATCTACAGTTCACAGCAGAGGAAAAGGGGAATAGTAGTATACCGTTTCTAGATATGAGAGTTATTAGAAACGCAGACAACACCCTATGTACAAAATGGTACAGAAAACCTTGTGCTAGTAATAGTTTGCTAAATTACCATTCTTACCATCCATCGAAAATGAAAATAAACCTAGTTCAAAAACCCTGAAGAACAGAGTAATAAATTTGACACACCCCTTGTTTAAAAATGAATGTTTAAAGGAGTTAAGGGGTATTCTTCTTGAAAATTTTTATCCTTGTAAACTCTTGAATAAATTATTGTACAGTTCTCCTTCCATAGATGGAAATAATATAAATAATAGCTCTCTAATCAACATCAATGTTTCTTCAAACAACAATTTCAATTTTAACAACTTGAATAATGATAATATAAATGGTTCACAAGGTGGGGAGGTAGCACCCAATATGATTTCTTTTTTTTTTCAGCTCTTTACCATATTTTCAGTCGTTGACACCCAAACTTCTAAGTGTGTTTAAGAATGAAAATGTTAAATTCGCTCAACGAATCGTCACCACTACTGGTAGTCTGTTTTCCAAAACTAAAACCCTTTTAAAAAAAAACATTAGAAAGATCCAACGTTGTATATAGGATTCCTTGTCAGACATGTGACATGACATACATTGGGCAAACTTCAAGAATTTTATCCGGACGCTTAACGTCGCATAAAAGTGATTGCAATACAAAAAAGGCAACCTGTGCACTTGCGGAACATGTAATCAAAAATAAACATTTAATGGACTATAATCAAGTAGAAGTAATAAGTACTGAGAATAATTTGCAAAAAAGACTTTTAAAGGAGACGGGGGGACGAACAGTTAAAAGAAAACATTTAAAAACCATAATTTTAAATTACATTTTGAAATTGGAACTTAAAAAAAAAGTTAATTTTTTTTTGGTCATTTTTTTTGGTGGGGCCCCCTTGGTAACCCTGTTTCTTTGAGATGTCAATTTTCATTTTTCAATTGTTTCCTCTCACTCTGTGGTTGAATCTTCTCACAGACAAGCATGCCTTCCGCAATTCGTCTGCCGAAAGAAAATATTATAACTTTTTCGGAAATTTTACAGTCAATTGATTTTATAAGTGATTAAAACTATTAATAGATATTATCCACTTCGGTAGGGATGACTTTTAGGTGTTTTGTTGATGTTGATTTTTCACTACTAACCTCAAGTTAAGTGAGTAATGTTTTTAACCTATTTGTTTTTTAAAAGAAAATTTGTGCATTGTTAACCTTCTTTGTAGATGTCTTGAAGAAGAAAATAAAAATTTTTTTCGAAACGTTGACATAATAACACAGAGCCTTCTTTAGAACAGCCCAGTTTTTTTGACTGCATCCTCACTTTTTTATCTACTTTATATATATATATATATATAATATATATATATATATATATATTATATATATATATATATATATATACATATATATATATATATATATATATAATATATATATATATATATATATATATATATATATATATATTATATGTTCATATGTATGTATGTATAAGCTTATGTATTTTAGCGTTGTTTACACTATAAAGGGCACAATTTTGAAGCAATAGTGTTGATAATTTGCAAATAGATAGTTTCGCATGATATCTTGGATGGGATTGGTTTTGGTTCGAATTGGTTGGTGGGTTGGCCAGCTCGCTGCGATAGAGTTTTTTTGCTTAGCATAAGATAAATTTGCGATTTTTGGATATGGTTTCCATGTAGCTATGAAGTTATTTTTGTTGTTTTCTATTTCCGACTGTGTTATGTAGTCAGCACAAATAAATGTCCAAAATGTAAATATTGTAGTTTCGATAATGAAGCAACGCCTGAGCGGCAGAACTCCGTCACTATGGTAGTATTTTCCCATTTTTATCCTTTTCAAAATACAAATTCTTAACCCCCTAAGTAAATTGAAAAGGACTGTGGAGGTTAGCAGCACCTTCAAACCCACAAAAAAAAACATGGAATCTGCAAAAGCACATTAAATTTCTACGTTGGAGAACATAGGTCAATCTATTTAAAAACACATAGCTGGTCCAAAATGTACATATTGTAGTTTCGATAATGAAGCAACGCCTGAACAGCTTCACTATGGTAGTATTTTTCCCTAATTTTTACCCTTTTCAAAATACAAATTCTTAACACCCTAAGTAAATTGAGAAGGCTGTGGAGTTTAGCAGCACCTTCAAACCCACAAAAAAAACATGGACTCGGCCAAAGCACATTAAATTTCTACGTTGGAGAACATAGGTCTATATATTTAAAAACGCGCGAGCAGCTGAGTTCTGTCTCTAAAGACGTATTTTTCCCTAATTTTTATCCTTTTCAACATACAAATTCTTAACACCCTAAGTAAATTGAGAAGGCTGTGGAGTTTAGCAGCACCTTCAAACCCACAAAAAAACATGGACTCGGCAAAAACACATTAAATTTCTACGTTGGAGAACATAGGTCTATATATTTAAAAACGCGTGAGCAGCTGAGTTCTGTCTCTAAAGACGTATTTTTTCCCTAATTTACCTTTTCAACATACAAATTCTTAACCACCCTAAGGTAAATTGAGAAGGCTGTGGAGTTTAGCAGCACCTTCAAACCCACAAAAAAACATGGACTCGGCCAAACAAAACACATTAAATTTCTACGTTGGAGAACATAGGTCTTATATATTTAAAAACGCGTGAAGCAGCTGAGTTCTGTCTCTAAAGACGTATTTTTCCCTAATTTTACCCTTTCAACATACAAATTCTTACACACCCTAAGTAAATTGAGAAGGCTGTGGAGTTTAGCAGCACCTTCAAACCCACAAAAAAACATGGACTCGGCAAAAGCACATTAAATTTCTACGTTGGAGAACATAGGTCTATATATTTAAAAACGCGTGAGCAGCTGAGTTCTGTCTCTAAAGACGTATTTTTCCCTAATTTTTACCCTTTTCAACATACAAATTCTTAACACCCTAAGTAAATTGAGAAGGCTGTGGAGTTTAGCAGCACCTTCAAACCCACAAAAAAAACATGGACTCGGCCAAAGCACATTAAATTTCTACGTTGGAGAACATAGGTCTATATATTTAAAAACGCGCGAGCAGCTGAGTTCTGTCTCTAAAGACGTATTTTTCCCTAATTTTTACCCTTTTCAACATACAAATTCTTAACACCCTAAGTAAATTGAGAAGGCTGTGGAGTTTAGCAGCACCTTCAAACCCACAAAAAAACATGGACTCGGCAAAAGCACATTAAATTTCTACGTTGGAGAACATAGGTCTATATATTTAAAAACGCGTGAGCAGCTGAGTTCTGTCTCTAAAGACGTATTTTTCCCTAATTTTTACCCTTTTCAACATACAAATTCTTAACACCCTAAGTAAATTGAGAAGGCTGTGGAGTTTAGCAGCACCTTCAAACCCACAAAAAAACATGGACTCGGCAAAAGCACATTAAATTTCTACGTTGGAGAACATAGGTCTATATATTTAAAAACGCGTGAGCAGCTGAGTTCTGTCTCTAAAGACGTATTTTTCCCTAATTTTTATCCTTTTCAACATACAAATTCTTAACCCCCTAAGTAAGTTGAGAAGGGGTCTGCAGTTTAGCAGCTGTAAAGATACATAATTCTTCTTTTGGGTGCTTCCTTAAGAGGAAATGAGCACACAACAAGATATTTGCAGAGCTTTGGTGCATGTATTTTTCATAAATACAAGTTATTTATGAGAATAAAGAAGCTCCAGTAGTCGAAAATCTTACCTAAAATGTCGTTTTGTGGACACCATTTGCTAATCAAAACGTTTTTTGGTATATGTTCCATCTTTTCATTCTCTGATTTGAAGATAATTTTATAGGGCAGATCAGAAAACACCTTCATAATGTCCTTCAAAGTTTTTGCTGGTAATAAGGAAATCTTTACATTCGATCCTAAACTGAAAAATATTGCTCCCTTTTCCGCAGAATCTAGAAACTCTTGAAAACGCTGAAAAAAATTAATCACCATTCGATAGCCATCATGTGTAAAATATATAAATTGTATTTTGATATAATATGATATATTGGATTTGATGAAAAACACAGGGTAGAATTTATTATAACGATTAATATCGTTACTGTGGAATGCTTGGTTCATTAATTCTTATCAATGCAATATGAACTATTGAGAATTACAAAATAATAAAATAAAAGAAATATATAAAGAAAACTCTATTCACATAAACATTTTCAACTCTCTAACTCAATTAAGTAATGATACATTTATTTGAAAACAACGTAAATATAAAAAAATATATATTCAAATGGAGAGGATGGGAGAAAAACTTGACAAAAAACTTTAAAAACTGATTTTAACCCTCCCTCACCCCTGCAAATTGCTGTAGGAAGCTGAATTTCGAATTATTTTCTCAATATTGACATGAAACTTTTATTATCTTTGGGGCTACCCGAATCGAAGAGAAGCATCAAAAACAGCCCAAATGTAACAGTAATAAAAATGGAAAACTACAGACAATAATTAAATATATTTATATATATATATATATATATATATATATATATATATATATATATATATATATATATATATATATATATATATATATATAATATACAGGGGATCCGAAATGAGGAGCAAAAAATTCAGGGGCAGAATTCTAGCACGAAAGATAAATGGTCACCTTTTCATATAAAGTTTTTTCGAAAATTGATTATTAACGAATTACAGTGTTAAAGTTACATTTATTTTGAATTATTGCTCTAAGCTTTTTTGCGCCACTCTAAATATTTCTCGAAATCTTCGTAATTGGTTTTATCGGGTATGAGCGAAAACGAAATTTTAGCCCCACCATATTCTCCCATTTTGTAGAGGGCGGCCACATACGAGCCTATACTTTCATTTAAATGTTCCCCAACTTTTTTTGCGTTACTGTATAAGACTTTTGAAACTAGAATATTTTCATTCTCCTAACCTTTTGACAATGAAAAAGGTATACTACTTTAGTTTCGATAAATCTTAACCCGTTTTCTGAGAGAAAAAACGCTAAAATAACATAACGCTTGCATGTGATGAATACGAAATCATTTTAATTTATTTTCAACCTTAACATAGCAATCGTTTTGGAACGTGCGCTATGGTTTGCCCGTCAGAAAACAAGTTTGAGGATGAATTAGTTTTGACAGTTAGTAATTTTTTGAAAATTGTTAATTACCGCCTGATGGTGGTACAGGATAAAATACTAAAAAAAAATTGGGCTACCTGAACACAGTAGAATGGTTTATTTAATAAATTATCATTAAGGTTAACGAACACGAAAATTAAACATTCAAATCAAATGTTTGTCCAAAGTGTGACAGGTCTTCTTCAATGCATAAAATTTTAATTCTTATTAAAAAAATTCCGACGAACTCTAAGGAATATTTTCCTTCCTTCTTGCCTTATTACTTCACGAATTGCAACAATTCTTTCCTCTCGAGCTCTTGGACGCTATTCACAGTGACCTGTAATACAAGCGTCTTCAGGTAGCCCTAAAAAAGAAAATTCCATTGGGGTTATGTCAAGGGGATCTAAAAGCCTGTACACAACCACCCCCGGTCCTATCCAACCCTTTCAGAAAAAGGTGGTCATTTAAGGAATTGCGCTGACCCGCTTAAACACTATAATGTTGCGCGCCATCTTGAAGCAGGCCACCATTGCAAATTCTCAATCGAGTGGTTTTCTTAAAAAATGCCAGGTATAAACATCCCACCACAGTCTTTGGTGGACACACACACGCGCAACTCAATTGTAGTCCCCCACAATACCAGCCCAACACGTTGACGGAAAACTTATTTTGGGGTAAGCCACGCTCTATTGGATAAGTGAGGATTCTTCATCAGAACCAAAAATCTTACATTGATGAAAGGTTTTTATCGAAGCCATCATGCCCGTAATCCAGCTTTCGTCCGTGAAAGGTTTACGAACAAGAATTTTGGGTCTCCATTATGGAGTATTCTAGATTCGTTATTTGCAAATAAAACGAAGCAGCAGGATCCTTGCAGATTAGCGATTGCACCTTTGTAGATGGCCCACAGATTAAAAGGTTTTGTTCGCGTATTACTTCATGTACGGCAGCTTTTAGGATAATGCCCTCTTGGAAACTAATTTTTAAATACACCTTGTATTGGGATTATTCTGTATGGGATTCAAAAAACGTATACTTGTGGCCGTTCTAGTATTCCGGTTGTCGGCTCTATACATCAAAAATTCTAGTTTTGAAGCGATTCCAAATTCTCGCCCAGTTTTCGATGATCTGAACACTTCCGCGATTGGGGTAGGAGTCTATTTGGAAATGCTACGATACGTTCGTGCTGCAAGAGCAATTACCAGCAGTTGAAACCGTAATAATACTGCATGTCCCGCAATTTCCGCGTTAGAGTAATTGTTATTCATTAATTATTTTTTAATGACAACAATTATTAACAAAAAAAACTTGAAAGCAAAAATTACTAAACTGTCAAAACTAATTCTCCTCCAAACTTGTTTCTAACGGCAAACCATAGCGCACGTTTTCCAACGACTGCTATGTTTAAGTTGAAAATAAATTAAAAATCGATTTCGTAATTAATCACATGCCGAAGCAATGTTATTTTAAGCGTTTTTCTCGAAACGGTAAGATTTATCGAAAACAAATAGTTTGTATAAACCTTTTTCATGTCAGAAGGTTAGGAGAATGAAAAATATTCAGTCAAAGGTGTATACAGTGGTTACACAAAAAAGTTCAGACCATTTAAATGAAAGTTATAGGCCGCTAATGTGGCGCCCTCTACAAAATGGAGAATACGGTGGGCAATTTGTTTTCGCTCATCCCGATAAAGCCCAAAATACGAGAGTTTCGTTCGAAATAGTTATTGCAGCGTGGCAAAACTTAGAGCAATAAAACTGTAAAAATAAATGTAACTTTAAGACCCGTGTAACCTACGTTAATAATTCAATTTTCGAAAAAAATTTATATGAAGAGGTACCCATTAATTTTTGATCTAGAATTTCTCTGCCTGACATTTTTTGGCTCATCATTTCCGGACACCTGTATAATATATATATATATTATATAATTATATATATTATATATATATATATATATATATATATATATATATATATATATATATATATATATATATTCAGGGTGTTACGAAAGTGTGAAAGTTTTCAGGAGGGAATTCCTTGTCGAAAATGACAAAAAATATTCGTTATCTTTTTTTTCTTTAAATTGCTGAGAGTTTAAGGAAATACCATTTTATGGGCGTGTTCTACCAATAGATAGGATATCTATGAATTTTTAAAAAAATTTTATTGTGATCTTTCAAAGGGGTGAAACAAACATCCCCTATTTCACTTTTTACGAGAACTATTTAACGAAATAAATTTTGTGTTATGCTCGTAAAATCAAAATAAAATACAACATTGTACAACGGATCTTCTGCAAATGGAATCAAAAAAATCTAGTAGGTGTCTGTCACTTTTTGTTTGCACAACTTGTGGGTTCAATCGTAATATTTTAAAATAGAAAAAATCTAGTAGGTGGCTGTCAATTCGCTTTGATTTCTATGAGGTAGTTGAAAGTTCAATTATGTCTTTTGAATCTTTAATATGAATAATTACACTAACGCTGAAATGGCCGATATGCATCTTATGTATGGTCGTGCCAATGTAAATTGTTTGTTAGCTATCCTCGGCGCGTGATACCTCATTATATAATTTTTGCACATCTTCACAAACGTCTATGTGAAAGAGGGGCATTTCAAAATCAAACAACTGATTGTGGTCGTCCACAAGTAATAAGCACGGTGGCACTGGAAGAAGAGGTTCTTAATATCGTTGAAGATCGTCTAGAATCGAGTACAAGATAAATTGCTAACATATTAAGTGTTACAATTTTCAACGAGTCCAGGCACTTTTGCCGTAAGATTTTTCCCATCGAGTAAACTTTTGTCAATGGCGTCTTCAAATGATTACACAGAATGCTCAATTTTTCGAAAACGTATTATTTATTTACTGAAGAAACCAACTTTTCAAGGCAAGATATCACAAATTTTCATGACAATCACCTATGGGCCGAAGACCCATGATATTTTTTTTCAAATGGCAGCATGGTGGCTCGTCGAGTTGAAAAAAAAAGATAATTTTATTAGGATTAATTTGATACCGCACTCTAGGTATTAGGTTGAAAGAAAACTTTCAAAAAAAAATACCATAACCTTAGAACTTTCTTTAAATAAAGAATCTTATTGAGATTAAAATAACATTTGAAATCATCGAGGAGCCTGTGACCAACACAACTGAAACAAAATAAGTCCGAAACCACGCCCACAAATCTACTTTCCAGGACGGTAGACAAGGCCATTTTAGGACCGAAATTATTTATTTGAACGCATCTATAGCCCTCTAGAATAAAAATTTATTTCGAAAAAAAATTGAACAACGGTTACAAAAAGGAGCATAATGATACATGGTTGTATTCTAAATGTCATATGGAGACAAAAAAACTAAAAATATACCAGGTGTCCCATTTAAAAATCGAAAGTTTATGTCACTTCCGGTGAAACCGGGAGTTGCATAACGTTACGTTATATGGGAATAATAAAAGTTTAGCTCTGACAGGTTAATTTAATTAATTATTATAAACGAATAAATGTATAAAATTGTACGTTTCGGTGGTACATCCACCTTCTTCAGCACTCGATATATAAATCACAAACAACCTGTAAAACGTATTATCATCAGTAATGCCGATATATCAGACGATAGGGTACACAACCTTAAATGTAACATACATACATATAAAATCAATTTTTAATGTGTTTATGTTAGTTAATTAAGTTTAATTTTATTGTGGATGTACTTGACAAGATTATTGTATTCATTGATTTTATATGTATGTATGTTACATTTAAGGTTATGTATATCGTCTGATATATCGGCATTACTGATGATAATACGTTTTACAGGTTGTTTGTGATTTATATATCGAGTGCTGAAGAAGGTGGATGTACCACCGAAACGTACAATTTTATACATTTATTCGTTTATAATAATAAATCAAATTAACCTGTCAGAGCTAAACTTTTATTGTTCCTATATATATATATATATATATATATATATATATATATATATATATATATATATATATATATATATATATATATATATTCCTATATATATATATATATTGTTTGTTAAAATGTCAGTTACCTTGGGCAATTTTCTTGGAGCTTGTACATGGAATCCACCTATTGGTATTATGTTGGGAACATGGGGTTTTGGTCTTTCGAAAGAGTAATGTCCATTACTCAAAACTAATGCTAATGTATCAATCATGTCCTTCTCAGTCATAGTATCATTGAAATGCTTCTTTATGAGTTCCTGATGGCGCCTGAAATGTACATCCTATTTAACAAGAAGTTTAATATTCAACACGCTACGTAGTTTAAATTCTTAATCGTTTGGATATTGATTCAGTCATTGAAATCGATTGATATGTGATACTGATGAGTGTCTAATAAGATTGAAACATCTTGAATCTTTTTAGTGGCCATATCGATGTTCATTAGCATTATCCACCTTGGTTGAATAGATAATCTAGATGTCGATTGTGTATTCATTGTCATGTCTGACACTGGTGGTTCATCTGTTGTCTGTACTTGCTTGAGTTGTTTCATAACCACTGTTGAATCTATTAAAATCACTGGACACCAAGTGGCCGAAATTCGACCGTGAATAATTTGATTAATGTTTCAATGTTTTTTAGGTTACTTTATCGAAAAATAAACATCTATAATCATCGTATATGTCATTCTCGGATCCGGACATTTGGGCGCCGCCGTTTGGGCTCGGCCGATTGGGCGCGAAGACACTTGGGCGCAGGTACGTTTGGGCGCGGGTACATTTGGGCGCCAATAGCGAATATTTATTTTCAAAAACATATTTTCAATAATACAATACATTATATACTGTTTAGAATATTTCTTTTTGATATTTTAATATTATCAATGTAATTTGAATGCATTTACAGGATTAAGAGAAGATTAACAGGTAATTGAGGTATAATTTAGGTAAATAATCTTTTGAAGAATCTAAAGGCTGAATTTGGATTATTAGAAACAACAAATGATATTTTGAAGGATTAAGAGAAGGAATTAACAGGTAAATGAGGTATATTTTAGGTAAATCTTTTGAAAAAATGAGATGTCTTTGATGACCATTTTAAGTAACGCCTATTTTTGTAAATATGAATACTGATGATTGAATCGGTTTTAATCAGTTTATTTTATGATCAATTTTTAAAATGGAGTAAGTTTCGAAACGTGGTAAACCTTTGTATAGTAGCAATGGCTACTGCTATGTCTTTGACAAAATAAATTTTGTGAATTAATAATCAGGTTTTTAATTTCTGTAATGGGCCTGTACTGTGAAATTTAAGTAAGTAAAAACTGCGTTAAAGGCTTTTTATTCTTCTAAAAAGGTTACAAGCAATTTAGTATAAAGATTTTGCATTTCTTATAGGGAATTTCATTCTCTACAAACAAGTCTGGCGCCCAAATGTCTCGCGCCCAACTGTCCAGGCGCCCAAAAGTCCCGCGTTCAAACGGCCACGCTCGATCGGCCGCCCCCAAATGTCCTAGACCCATGTCATTCTATACAGGTACTCTTCACGGCCACATCACACCACACAGTCAATTTCTGATGTGTATTTCGCCCGTACGCGTCTTGCAGGAGCGTAGTTTTTGACGTCAAACATGTGACTTTGCGAACCGTTTATCCGATCGGAACGTGACCCACTAATTGCCATAAATCCCGCGTTCGGTCATCCGAAATGGCACCATATGATATGATTTTCGTGGCATTGCAACAAAATGAGAAAAGCTGCCTTCGGCAGCCCGCTCACCTCGAATTTCCATAATCCCGAGTCGATTATACTTTAAGTATCGAATCAGGGCCGGCCTAAGGGGTGTGCGAAGTATGCAGCCGCACACTCAAGCCTTTTGGAGGGGCATTAAATTGACCAATTTTTGTAAAAAAAAATTTATTTTTTTATATTAATATATATATATATATATATATATATATATATATATATATATATATATATATATATATATATATTGCGTATGTGCTTATGTATTTTAGCGTTGTTTACACGATAATGGGCGCAATTTTGAAGCAATAGGGTTGAACGTTTGTGAATAGGTAGTTTCGCATAATATCTTGGATGGACTTGTTTTTGGTTGGGGGTTGACCCCCCTGGGAACAAAATAAATCTTGTTTAGACGATAACGGGCGCAATTTTGAAGCAATAGGGCTGAACGTTTGTAAATAGGTGGCTTCGTATGATATCCTGGATGGGATTGTTTTTGGTTCGAATTTTTTGGGGAGTTGAGTCTCTTGGGGGGAAAATAAATCTTGTTCACACGATAACAGGCGCAATTTTGAAGCAATAGGGTTGAAAATTTGTAAATAGTTAGCTTCGTATAATATCTTGAATGAAATTGTTTTGGTTCCAATTGGTTGGAGGGTTGACCCCCTTGGGGGAAAAATAAATCTTGTTTACACGATAACGGGCGCAATTTTGAAGCAATAGGGTTGAAAGTTTGTAAGTAGGTAGTTCAGTATAATATCTTGGATGTGTTTGTTTTTGGTTCGAATTGGTTGGGGAGTTGACCCCTGGGGGAAAAATAAATCTTGTTTATACGATAACGAGCGCAATTTTGAAGCAATAGGGTTGAAAGTTTGTAATTGAGTAGTTTCGTACGATATCTTCGATGAGATTGTTTTTGGTCCGAATTGGTTGAGGGTTGACCCCCCTGGGGAGAAAATAAATCTTGTTTACACGATAAAGGTCGCAATTTTGTAGAAATAGGGTTGAAAGTTTGTATCTAGGTAGTTTTGTATGATATCTTCAACGGAATAGGGTTTGGTTCGATTTGGTTGGGGGTTTGACCCCCTTAGGGAAGAAATAAATCTTGTTTACATGATAAAGGGCGTGATTTTGGAGCAATAGGATTGAAAGTTTATGGGTAGGTAGTTTCATATGATATATTGAATGGAATAGGTTTCAATGTGAATTGGTTGTGGGGTTGACCCCCATGGAAATAAATTTTGTTTAGACGATAGGCGCAATTTTGGTACCATACATATCTTAAATGCTATTTATTTCTATATAAAGTGGTTGGAGGGTTGACCCCCCGCAGGAGGAAATCAATCTTGTTCACACGATAAAGGGCGCAATTTTATAGAAATAGAGTACGTAGTTTCGTATACCTGGGATGTGATTTGTTTTGGTACGAATTGGTTGGGGGGTTGATCCTCCGGGGAGGAAATAAATATTGTTTACACATTAGAGAGCGCATTTTTTTTAAATTTGGAAATATATTCTTTGAACTGGATACGTTATGAAAACCTGCTATTCTAATGCAGCTCGCTGCGATAGAGTTTTTTTTTCGTTTCTATGAAACGTACACACCATATATGAAAGCATTCATCCATCGCTCATTTGTGAAGGTAGTGGTAATTTCATATTACATTTCCAATATTAAAGATATGAATTACATAGTAATATAGAAGTATTGAACAAGCTCGTCTCCATTTTTTGATAAATAATTTTATTTTACTTTATTCAATTTTCTTATGTGTCGATTGTATAATTAGTTTTTCATCATATCATTTTCCTTATCTTTATATTTCATTGATATTTTCGCGACATTGTGCTATTTTTTCGTAGAACTGAAGATGCCGTCAACAGAATTTTAATAGCGCTTTTAGATTTTAAGATACAGGACATTTTTGAAAATGTTGCATTTTGGGATCCCCGTCCGCCGTTATCCTTCATCTTATCGAGAAGGTAATACAACATTGTTATAGATTTTTTTTCCGTAGAATGCAGTGGTGTAGATAATTATTGTAACTTATTCACTATTTTCGAGTTATAAAGCAAACTTATGTTTTTTTAAATGGAATACCTTATATATTTATAGAATATAAAATTTTTCTTTTTTTTACCTTTTCAAAAATATATGATAGTATAAACTTCTTCTCAGAAACTCGCAGATAAATGATAATTTTCTGAAATTAAATGCATAATTTAATAGTAGGCCATGGATATTGTTCACGACAAGAAACAAAAATAAATGTCAAGACAATATCATCGGTTTTTGGATCGACTTTTGGTTTATAAAGGTGTTTATTTTCGTTCTTTTGGTATTATTATTTAATTGATATTAATCAATGTCTTCGAATAATGCAAAGTATGGAAATTATGAAAAATATGCTGTTATGTTTTATAGAGAGGAATAAAAATTCTGAAGAAGCTTCGGAATTATATGTCCTAAGGTATGTAAGCTATAATGCCTATGAAAATCTCTATTATCATTTTAATTCTTTTCTTGTTAGATATCCAGAAAGAAGGCAACCGTCTTTTGAGATATTTGCTCGTTTAAGAGCAAATTTAGTTGAGCACGGATCATTTGTTCACCTGCATGCTAAAATATACAACAAAGAGAACAGGTAAAGAAAAGAGATAGATACTTTAGGATATATAGAAGCAACACATTTGTCCTTATAGAAAAATTGAGAAGGAAATTGGTGTGCCAAAAACTGACAGCATTGCGGAACTTCGAGAGGCAATTCATTCAGCCTTTCGAAATCTGCGAATGAGAACAAAGGTTCTTTTAAACGCTATTCAAAGAATTACAAAGATGTGCCAATTTTGCATCAGTAAAAATGGTCGCAATTTGAACATCACCTTCAATTTTTTTTTAAAATGCTATTTATTTGTGTTTGTTATATTGTTACTTTACGCTACAAAACTGTTAGTAATATGTAACTTTCACTTGTTCATTGTTGTTATCCATGGCCTTCTATTGATTTATGCATTTAATTTCAGAAAATTGTCATTTATTTGCGCGTTTCTGAGAAGAAGTTTATACTATCATATATTTTTGAAGAGATAAAAAAAGACAAATTTTATAGTCTATAAATATACAGGGTATTCCATTTAAAAAGAATTAAGTTAAGCTTTATAACTCGAAAATAGTAAATATGTATCAAAAATTATCTACACCACTGCATTCTACGGAAACAAATCTATAAGAATGTTGTATTACCTTTTCGATAAAATGAAGGATAACGGCGATACGACGAGGATCCCAGAATGCAACATTTTCAAAAATGTCCTGTATCTTAAAAACTAAAAGGGCTATTAAAATTCTGTTCGGCACCTTCAGTTTTACGAAAAAGTAGCACATTGTCGCGAAAACCGCAACCCTCTATCTTCAAAAATAACGGAGATACCATTCAAAAGTATCGAAAATTGGACACACTGTAGGTACATACGAACACTACTTTATCCCACACATATTATTACTGAGAAAATAAGTAACATCTAGCGGCTCTGCGATCCTGCTCTACTATTCAAATCACTATATAGCAAAATGAACAAAACTAAATTTGAATTTACTACGTTTATTATCACAAAATATTTTGAAAAATATAACACTGCGATTGCAATTTCGGTCACTAGACCATCATCGGGCAGATTGAGTGAAGAACTGAATACAGAATTATAGATTTGCGCTTACGGGTGGAAAAGAATTATTGCAGGTACCTAAAGAGACAAGAGGATCATAAGAAGGGCTAATCTAGTGAATTTCTCAAATTGGTACAATACAATGTTCTTAGAAAAGTCGTTATTGTTTGAATACACTAAATATAGGAGAAGATATCAAGTCAATCTGGTCGTTCAGCAAGATATTTTTTGCATTATGATTGAGTTTAAAAATTTCTAATGATTCTAAGTAAGTAATTTGAAAATTATCTATTTGTGGAAATGGGTGGTGGTTTTCACGGCAATGATTTGAAAACGTTGAATCCGTTTTATTTTTCAAAAAAGATTGTTTGTGTTCTTTAAATCTTGTCTTGAACGATCAACCAGTCTGACCTATATATACTCCTTTACATACAGGACAAATCGACTTATAAACTCTTGACCTTTCAAATTTTGAAGTGATATCTTTGGCATTGAATAAAAATCCTGAGAGTTTTGTCTTAGGTTTGAAAGCAATTTTAATATTACATTTAGGTATGACATTAGCAACGTTTTCAAATAATTGCCGTGAAAACCACCACCCATTTCCACAAATCGATAATTTTCAAATCATGCACAAATTACCGAAAGGAACCAAACTTACTTACTTAGAATCGTTAGAAATTTTTAAACTCAATCATAATGCAAAAGATATCTCGCTGAACGACCAGATTGACTTGATATCTTCTCCTATATTTAGTGTATTCAAACAATAACGACTTTTCTAATAACATTGTATTGTACCAATTTGGGAAATTCACTCGATTAGCCCTTCTTGAAATATGATCCTCTTGTCTCTTTAGGTACCTGCAATAATTATTTCCCACCCGTAAGCGCAAATCTATAATTTTGTATTCAGTTCTTAACTCAATCTGCGCGATGATGGTCTAGTGACCGAAATTGCAATCGCAGTGTTATATTTTTCAAAATTTTTTGTGATAATAAACGTAGTAAATTCAAATTTAGTTTTGTTCATCATGTTAAATTATCACGTAGTAACGACGCATTCCATCAACTATATAGCAAACGTCTAAATTTTCAATAAATTTAACTTACCTGATACACCACTTCATCTTCAGACTAATATACAAATAAAACAATCCATTGGTAGCTCTCTGAAGAAAACTCATTTCTATCGGAAAATCCAACCCGAAAACTGGTATATAGGGCAGCTCCTCAGGGTTTCCCGTAAGAACAGTTGAGACAGTAGCTGTTCCCTGAGATGCCAAAGGTATAACTGGTGCCCTAAACAATTTTCCGAAATACCATAAACCAAAATTCAGGAAGCAATCCGTTATGATGAGATCGAACTTTGTACCAGACTCCAACAGTCTTTTCATTTCCGGATGAATAAGAGTCATTTCGGTATGAACTTCGCTTATTTCAAACATTGAACTCCAGTGTTCAAAAAAGCCAGCCTTGTTCATTTCCAAGAAAATGTTAGACCTCGCTGTATAAAAATATAATGCAAAGTTTGAAGTATTGAAAGTAACTATAGATTAAATCATGAAAAACATACTAGTCGACCATGGTCAATTTCATACATTACATAAAGTGAACAAGGAAAATTCTTTAATAATTTAAAAAATTATCAAACAACTTTCCAATGAAGCTGGTTATACGTATTCAGCAACGCAAAATCTGCATTCACAATCGAACGGTGAAT
The DNA here is from genome assembly GCA_030704885.1 of Cynegetis impunctata. Taxonomy (NCBI): domain Eukaryota; kingdom Metazoa; phylum Arthropoda; class Insecta; order Coleoptera; family Coccinellidae; genus Cynegetis; species Cynegetis impunctata. Next base: position 119,955 of record JARQZK010004408.1, read on the forward strand.
TATAGAACTAGAAATATTCGGAGAATATTCGGAGCGCGCTCTCGTGAGTATATCCAAAGGTTTTAAATCACTATGTTAGTGTGCCTTGGAATCATATACACCACTGTTGTAGAGTAGATATCTTCATATCAGGAGGTATGTGTTTAAGCTACGAATTTCTGCATTTTCAGTCTAAGCGGTGAATTGCTGTTTCCCAATATCTTTGGTGGGATGGCGCTCTGGATTGTTATCCAGCCAGTGTTACTGACCACGATTTGTATTGGGGAACAATTAGAAATTTGTTAATTCACTACAAGTCAAATAAGCTGCACTGATGATATCTAATAAGATCGAAACAGCTGTATGCAGATTTTGAGTCTGGGTGACTTGACAATTTCTATAATTCATCGTTCGATTGTGAATGCAGATTTTGCGTTGCTGAATACGTATAACCAGCTTCCTTGGAAAGTTGTTTGATAATTTTTTAAATTATTAATGAATTTTCCTTGTTCACTTTATGTAACTATAGATTGCCTAAAAAATATGAATATTGCAAAATAGGTATGTTAGTAAATATCAGAACCAGTCGTACAAGGAACTCGAGTTCCGAACATCTGCTGAAATCAAGAGCATGAAAAGTATTTTTGTATATGTTTTTCTATACATTTCAGGTAGCATATTAGGAAATATATGAATCGTTGTAATTATTTGAAAATTTTCGGAATATATGCCGCTAATAATGTGATTAGAATCGAAAACATGAGACGGATGCGATAAAACCTGCACTTCGTATTTTACAATAAGGAATAAAAGTAAATAAAATTTGGCTAATGGCTAAAGATTCAGCCTGAAATCAAAAATGGATCTATCCGGATGTTGAAAATATCGATATTTCAATATTTAAATTGGAACACAAATATTTATAACTTAATATTATTTTTGAGCCCCCCCTGAAGACAAACTCACTAGCCGCAACTGGGGTCCAAGTTTTGAAATATTTCACTGGTGAAATTTTCAATATTTCGAACAACCCAAGTTTTGAACTAATTTCATCGATGAAATTGAATTCGAAATCGAAATATTTTCACAAAGATAATTCGCATACTGTTTACCGTTCGAAATGTGTAATTCACTTGCGAAATAACATTTTGTTAGGAATATTGTCGTAATTTTTTCGGACGTGAAGGGGTACATCTTTTCTCATTTTTTCTGGGGACGGTAATTTTTTTTTTAATATTTCGTATACGGTTTATTTCTTTAATAAAATGGCAAACTTGGAGGAACTTCAACAAATTATGGTTAATAACGTCGTGGAATTAGTGGAAGATGACTTTTTAACGCCAAGAACAATGCTCCACCATTTAAGGCAAGACCCTTTTAATCTAAGTGATCGACAATTTCTCAAAATTTACAGACTTTCCAAAGAAGCAGCTCGACAACTAATTAATACGTTAGAACCTCATTTGACAGCTCCTACAAGAGCATCAGCTATCGATAAAGCCACTAAGGTAATAAACGCATTGTTTGTGACTCGGGAAGATTGTTCAACTTGTATATAAGTTGCAATGAATTAATTTCAGGTGCTGACAGCTCTTCGGTTCTTTGGTAGTGGTAGTTACCAAACTGACATTGGGCTGAATTTATATTCAGCAGTTGCTCAGCACAGTGTCAGCAATTGCTTGAAGGAGGTAACTGATGCTCTGAATGTTCCCCATATTTTTAATCGATACATTCACTTTCCAAGAAACAATAATGAGTTTGCAGTTAAACGTAGAGAGTAAGTTATAGTGAGATTGCTCCTTTTTTCTTAATTTACTTACTGTTTTTTTTTCAGGTTTTTTTACAAATTTAATATACCATGTGTGGGTGTGATAGATTGCACTCATGTCGCCATCGTTCCTCCAAGTGCTAGAAATGCAAATTACCCAGAGCACTTATACATTAATCGAAAAAATTACCACTCAATAAATACACAGTTGGTAAGGGTTTCAGTTTTACATAATACTAAATCATGTAAAGGAGACATCTTCAAAAGTGATAGTGGGATAACAAGGCCTTGAACGGTAAAAACAGCTGAATTTTGTTACAGATTTGTGATGCTAATCTTAAAATAATGAATATAAATGCAAGATTTCCCGGACGAACACACGATGCCCATATTTGGAGACAGAGTAATGTAAAACATTTATTAGAACATATACACAATGGCGAGAATGAGGACACATCTTTTTTTCTAATAGGTTTGTATATGTGCTTAAACCAAGGTATTTGGTCCTCGTCATTCTTCAAGATGACCCTTCAATGGTATCTGATAGTTGTGAAAAATCCATATTACAACATAGCAACTTTGTTTTATTTTAGGAGATTCAGGATACCCATTGAGAACATATTTACAAACTCCTTTTTTGAATCCTGAGCACAATTCACCAGAGGCATCATACAATGCTGCATTCAAAACTGCTAGATGTACAATTGAGCGTTGCAGTGGCGTGTTTAAGGCGAGGTTTCGGTGTTTATTAAAACATAGGGTACTCCATTACACTCCTACAAAAGCTTCAAAAATAATAAATGCTTGTGCGGTTTTACACAACTTTTGTGTGGAAAATAATATTGACTTGCCACCAGCAGACGAAGAATTAAATAATGTGGATTTTGGGATGTTTCATGTAGACCGAGATGTTGATCCAAGAGTGAGAAGAAACCCAGAGTTAGTTAGGGGGGAGAGGATGAGAGACCAACTTGTTGCAAATTATGCAAGACTGCAACATTGATGAAATACATTCAATTGTATTTAGAACAGTAATATATTTTTAGATAAAAATAACATTTATTTTTCAACCTCAACATCTACATACAAAAAATTCTCAATGGACCATAGTTGTAAAAAAATATTTTTCTTCGTTATGACAAATTATACCAGTGAAAAAATGTTTTCAACAATCTTTATTCAATTGACAAAAAACTATGTGGTGTTCCACACAACAACAACAAAATAAATATTCACTCTGAACATATATAACATAATAAAACAATAAATTAAAAAATTAAACACTTTTCTTTGTATCCGAGAGGATAAACTTATCACACTCTAAAACGCAGAATCAGCAGGACTAAGGCACTGAACAATTAGATTCAATGAATTTAAAATTTCCCTCTTGACTTCAATGTCTTGCTTTATTAACTCCAGTTAACTCCAGTATTTTTTTTCAAAATTTTTAGTTTTTCTGTATTGTTTTAGAGCAGTTTTTGCTGCAATTTCTTCTGAAATTTTAGTAGAAACTTGTAATGTCTCTGCTAATCGTTTAGATTTATTAGGCACTATGTTGCCTTTTACAGGGGATTTCAATATCTCTGGCTTTCTTGAAGGTAATAAGTTATGGTGTTCTTCCACTCTGAATTCAACTTCATGTTCTGTGTTATCTTCAACTTCATTTACTGTGTCCGGTTCTTCAAAAATTTCAACTACCATTGACTCTAAAATATTGCTGTCACCTTCTATTGCCACAGGATCAAGGATCTCTTTTATTTTTTCATACTCTATATCAACTTCTGGTAATGGAGGACCTCCTCCTGTACCCATTTCATACCTGCGAGTCTCAGCAACCCTCTTTTTCACATTGCTTTTCAAATCCTGCCATGTCTAAAATAGAATACCTAGTTTGAACTAAGCAAAATTTGAAATGAAGAAAATATTATAAAATATCTTTACTTGGGAGGCAAGGTAACAAGGTAAACATGCCATTTTTTTGGTAACTATAGAAAAATACATATTTTAGTACTGCATTTCCTAAACTTTTGAAAATGTGACAGGATGAATGATTCTTCATATAAAGTTACAGATAACTATTTGCAGTCTAGCATGTTAATACTAATATTTTACAACTAGTATATCTACAGGTGAAAAGACACTCCTTGCTATTTTACGTCACTGCAGTACATAGTCTGAATTTAACCTCTACGTTTTATTAAATGTACTTGCCTTTTTCCATGTATGAGCATCCTTAATCGCTCCTCCAGTCATTTTCCCAATTTTATTCAGATGGCTGGCCATGTCCTCCCACTTTTTGTTTAAATCTTTTTTGGTAAGTTTATTGCTCAGATGGGGTGGATTTTTCAACATTGGATTATTTTCAATGTATTCAATCAGTGCTTCTTTTTGGTGTTTATTCACAAAAACTCTTTTATTTTTTATAGTAGCCATCACTCAAACATAATTATAATTTACAAAGACAATAACATAATAAGCGAATATCACTTTGAAAAACTTTTGCAGAAATCTCAGTATTTATTAACCTCAATTCTTCTTCTTATTTTGTATTTTACGGCTATAAATTAATTATTCCATTGTTGCCAGATCGTCACGTTCGAATTAAATTCATTTGAGTGAATTTATACAAATTTCATTTCACTGCTATTGAAAACTAGGAATAGCATTTCGAAGGTGAATTGAAAATCGAAATATTTCACAGGTGAATTGACTTTCACTTATATTCAAAACTTGGGTCCCAGGTCGAATAACAAAACGTTAATAGTATATTATTTCATAAGGAGGAAAAGTGTCACTTTTCATGGCGAGCTTGAGCTTGAGGTAATTGAAAGCGAGCCATGAAAAGTCATTTTTACTCCGAATGAAATATGTTATTTTATTTTCAAACGTTTTGAAATTCATAAAAATCTGAATATCCATTTTTGGATCGATTCACATTTACGCACATAATTCTATCCACTTACGATCGTTATGAATTATGGAACATTTGCCTAGTTACGGTTGCCACGCAAAATTGATTCTGACAGATATAAAGTAAAATAATTGATAGTTATAATTCGCAACCTGGTGAGAAGTGGTTGAAAGTGAAAATGGCGTTTGAATTGGAGAATTTTTTGTTCATGGTTACTAATTCATCTTTTGCATAGTAACACTTTTCCTGCCGCCGGCCGAAAAAGTGTTGCATAACAACACTTATCCACCTTGGCGAAGAAATAGAACTTTTGGATGATCCTGTCAATCGAGAAATGACGTTATTATTATACGTTTGAAAATAATAGTATATTATTCAACGAGCACAAAATGATTGCTATTTTTCACGAGGGTGAAGTTTGCGACACGAGCTGCAAGCGAGTGTCGCAATTCACCCGAGTGAAAAATTGTAATTTTGTGCGAGTAGAATACTATACTTTGTCCACAACTCCCTCGAAAAAATTTGTAATAATCTGCATTTTCAACAATAAAAATAGTTATCAAAAGCGTTGACATAACATTTTCTGTGTTCACTGAAAACTGCATAAGGGCCCTGTAAACGATCAAATTTGTTTGACAAACTTGTTTGACAAACTTCACGTGTTCTTCAAGCAATGGCATAAACGATCAAACCAAAGATCAAACGAATTTGACAAATTCTTCCTTAGTCACGGTTTTCTCGTTGACATGACGTGACGCGTTCCATGAAAAATGAGCAGTACGGTTTTGAATTTAGTTGTCAAAAATGCCGTCAATCCAATATTTCATCAAACAGTTCAAACACGTGAATTGTTTGACAAACGCATCAAACAAAGCCATAGACTATCAAATAATTTGACAAACACCTAAAATTTGACAAACAAGTTTGATCGTTTACAGGGCGCTTACTCACGTAAACGTCAACTATTTCACTTGACATCGATTCCATTCCTTTCTTTCACTCTGATAAAAATTAAATAGATAATTTATTAGAGTAAATATTCAATAAGTTGGGCATTATATTAAATATTAGTTTAATAATTTCCCTAAAAGTTATCTTAGTTTCATAAAACCTAAAAATCTAATAACAATACTATCCTACCAATGTGAATGATAGTCTCAAGTTTGGACATACGTTTTGAGTGTGACGTCATGCAGTGTATAATAAACCATTATACACACTAGTGAATAATCGGTATAATTGTACTTCAGGAAGCACACGTATAATGAATGATTTATAGTACAGTCGTGGACAAAATTATTTATTACGCTTGACACTATTAGTTTTCGTAGCCATGTAGATAAAGTCAATTAATCCTTCAGTACCTACAATAAAATTACTTCTTTTGAGGAAAACGCCATTTTCTTGAAGATCCTGACAATTTATGTACTTATAGGAACATACTATATTGACTGAGATTGAATTCTCGCACATCACTTGGTGAAACATCATAAAGAATAAAGTATAAACTTTAAAAAAAACACACTTTATAAAAATATTTAGATACTGTATTTAGCAGTAACGAATAGACGACATGTTTCGAGTTATGAACTCATTATCAAGACTGACTACAGGAGAGTATTGCATCGTAATTTATAAAACAGACAAAAGCAAAGGTGATACCTGAAAATCAATTTGTTCGTTTTCAAGGGGTAATTTAATATTATGAGCGGAACTTATTTCGAGAATTTCAAGAAGGTCAAGGCGCTTTTCTTTGTTACCAGAATGTAACAATTGGGTTTTGTTGAAATCCAGGAAATGATTATATTTTATACAATGTTCGAAGAAGCCAGTGGTATTTTTATTTTGTAAAATTAACTTTTTATGTTCTTCAACACGAACGTTTATATTCCTTCCTGTTTGTCGATTATAGGAAACAGCACATTCGTCACAAAATATTCTGTAAACACCACTGTTTTCTCCGATGTTAAATTTTTCTTTATTATTGACCAAGAATGACTTCAAGTTTCATTCATTTGTACAGGCTGTCCCATTTTCGATGTCCTTACGGGGTAACGCGCTTATTTTTAAAGATAGAGATTTGCGGTTTTCGCGAACGTTGGCTACTTTTTTGTGAATCTTACGATACCGTGAACAAAATTTTTATAGCTTGCTTCGTTTTTGAGATACAGGGCGAAGTTGAAAATATTGCATTTTGGAACTATTTTCGCCTCACATGGTCTCCAATTCACGTGATCGCCTTTGGAGCCGATAGTTGGACGGGTTGAATTCTATCGAGAAGTTTCGACACGCCGAGACCCAATGAGGTCGTAGCATCTACCCGATTCCGCACGAACTCGAGATTTAAAGCGAGTAGATTGTGCGCCCGTTCGACAGAGGCAGGGACGGGATTAGCACTCCTCGGCGTTCGAGAAACTATATTTTTATCGATCTATATTTTTCACGGATCTATTTAATGGGCGATGGAGCCTCTCACTAGTATAAGTTACTAAACAGAGATGAATTTAATCATTATTATAACAAAAATAGAAACTTATATGTAACACTGCTGCAAAACAAAGTTCTATTATTTTTCTGTTGAAAATGTTTTGTGAATATTGTTCAAATTACTACCCAATCTATTGAAGACACAGACGACATCTTCTGAAGATAGCACCAATCGACCACAGTTAAAACAAAAGTCTCATATCTAAGTGCTCGAAAGCTTCTCTCGAGGCATTCATCAGAGCATCTCGATTTTCGTGCTGCGTGTGGTTTATTTTATTTTTTATATAACCCCATATGAAGAAATCCAATATAGATAAGTCAGGGGACCTTGGTTGCCAGTTTATGGAACCATTATTACCAATCCACTGGTTTTGAAATCTTTCATTAGGATAAACCTTTTCTATATTGAACCAACGGAATTCCGTCAAGTAGTTCAGAAAGAAAATCATCTGAAATTTCCAAATATCTTAGGCTAATCTTCCTCCTTAAACGAAATAAGATACATTAAAGCATTAATGTATCTTCTTTCATTTTTGGAGGAAGATTAGCCTACCGCATTTTCGACGGTAACTTGAATCACCAGAGATATTTGGAAATTTTGGAAGATTTTCTTTCTGAACTACTTGACGAAATTCCGAGAGAAGTTTTCGAATACTTAGGTATAAGACTTTTGTTTTAACTGTGGTCGATTGGCGCTATCCTCAGAAGATGTGTCTTCAACAATATTTACTTAACATTTTCAACAGAAAAATAATAGAAGTTTGTTTTGCAGCAGTGTTACATATAAGTTTCTATTTTTGTTATAATAATTATTAAATTTATCTCTGTTTAGTAACTTATATTAAACAATATTTTTTTAATGAATATTTTTCATTCCAACCTATATAAATGGAAGTGATTTTTTTGTTTATTGCGCTGAACGATGTATCAAAGTGATATTTGTCTAGACTTGCCTTAAAAAAAAGAAAATTATCTAAATACAGGGATAATACTTAGAATTTTATATAAGTATTACATATTTTTGAAAAGCGCAAAACGTTTGTGTTTTGAATATGGAAAAATATACAGAGTATTCCATTTAAAAAATTATAACATTGGGTTATATCTAAACAATGACAGTTCATTTCGAAAATCTGACTACGCCACTGGATTCTACGTAAAAAAATTGTATTAAAGGCAGTTTTTACTTCTCCTTTAAGTTAAAAGACAGCTGTGAAACAAGAGGGGGACCAAAATGCAATATTTTCAACTTCGCCCTGTATCTCAAAAACGAAGCAAGGTATGAAAATTTTGTTTACGGTATCGTAAGATTCACAAAAAAGTAGCCAACGTTCGCGAAAACCGCAAATCTCTATCTTTAAAAATAAGCGAGTTACCCCGTAAGGACATCGAAAATGGGACAGCCTGTACAAATTATTTTAACGTTATTTTTCGATAGTCTTTTACAAATTTTGCTACTCAATTTCGAGACATAATTTATTGGGAAGTATTTTTGTTTTTCATCAATAGTTTGCGTGGGTTGAATGCAACCGATTCTTTATTCGTTTCTTCCCAATGAGCTTATCGATGCTCTCATTGTAACCGTTATTGGTGGCTAATAATTTAATTGTATTAACTTCGGTTTGAAAATTTGTTTCCGATAATGGAATAGTGAAGAACCTATGTATGAACGAATGAAAAGCACTGAGTTTTATTTTAATGTGTTGGTTACTGTCGCTGTGAATTAAAGTATCTGTGAAGGTTGGTTTTCTATAAATGTTGAAAGTAAGAGAATTCAAATTCCTAGCAATCTGGACATGTCGACTATTCTTTACTGCTAAATACAGTATCTAAATATTTTTATATAGTGAAACATAAGCCAAGTGTGTTTTATTTTGAAGTTTATATTTTATTCAACATACTATATTGTTTCAAAGGAAATTCATTCACCTTCTAAGTTCAGAAGTTCCATTTGAATAAACCGCATTTTGCCATTTTTTTATGTAGCAGAAAAAGTACTAATTTCAATGCGCCCTGCACAATATCGTATCGATTTCAATATTGCAATTGAACAAATGTACTTCTCCAAAACTATCGCTAGAATTTCATCTCTTCATCTTGTAGAGACTCAAAATTATTGAGGTAAAATAAGGGTTGTGTTTTGCCCCAGAAATATGAAAATATAGTCTGTCCAGCAAGAGTTGGCGACCTTGTCACAGACATGCGCAAATAACGACGCAAGGCTGCCTGCCTAAATAAATAAAATTCGAAATTGCCAAATTCATATTTATCGAAAGTAGTTTTCTGAAAAAGTATTTATATGGTGATAGTGACCGGATCATCCATTTCGACAAATATTCTGTCCATAACATATCAAATCGTATGTAAATCTCAACAAATATTAACATTCCGAGTAATGAAAACGAGTTGAATGATTGTTAAGTTGTCATTCTATTTTAAAATTTGCAATGTTGTCGGACCCTCTCGACCAACACGCCGGCATTTCACGTTTGACAGTCGCGGCGTCGCCGAGTTAACCTAGTTCTTCGAATATTTTGTGAGTAAAAGTGCGATTTGAAATTATTTATTACGTCTGGCAACAGTGTTCACGATGGACGCCATATTTGATTGATGACGTGCACGCCAACTCTCGCTGGACAAACTTAAATTAATAACTCGAGAACCGTTTGTGACAGGTATAGGAATGTATCAAGAAAAAGTAATTCATATTAAGAGAGCGTCTCGAAAAAGTATAATAAGAGAGAGATCCATTTAAAAAAAGCGGCAGTACTGTGTGTTGTGTTTTCAGATAGATAGAGACTACTTGATTATGTAACCAACCTAACTTTTAATTCGATCTCATCATTAGTTCTCCATTTACCTCTAACTTACCATCGACTGTGAGACACCCTGTATATATATATATATATATATATATATATATATATATATATATATATATATATATATATATATATATATATATATATATATATATATATATATATATATATATATATATACAGGTTGGCCTAATTGCCATGGGCCACTATTGCTATCTCGGTAACTATAGTAACTACAAGGTTGGTCAAATTAGATAAAATGTGCAGTTTTTGGAGGAAATTAACAATCCGGTTTCAGATTTGAAAAACAAAATTCCTATCTTGAGCTACGGGGGTTTTTCGAAAAATTGCTCAAAACTATTTGATCGAATATCTCAAAAAGTATAATTTTTACAAAAAATTAGCGAGGAAAAGAAATTTTGCCTATTATTCAAGCTGATACTTTTTAAGGAAATTTGGTTCGTCTAGTTTTCGATATATCACATTCAACTGTTTTTTTTAAATACGGACCTGCATTTTTCATTCCAAATTTTAAAGAAACTTATTTTTCTGGTTTCAACGATGTATCACATGTCCATATTCGTTTGTATTTGAATAGTAAAAAACTAGAATTCAACTTTTTTGTCGCTTTTCTCATTTTATCATAGGTTTAATCATAGAGCAAAGAGAAACAATTGCTTATAAAAGCCTACGATCCGTAATACTTGAGTAAGTTTAAACCAACATGGTAGCGTTTTCCAATGGGAAAAATTAGATTTATTTTATTGTTATGCAAAAGCATCTCGAATTGCTGAAAGAGCCCTTCAAATGTATCAAAATTCGTACCCCGAAAGGCGATTACACAATCGAATAATTTTTACAAGGCTAGAACGAAATTTGCTAAAATACGAATCAATTAATAATCCTTCAGAACGGGGAACATCTGTAACGATAGAGAATGGGGAAAATGAAACAAATGCATTAGGTATATATTATCATCCACTTCGAATTTTGGCAAAGAAAATTATAAAAAATAAGGAAGTTTTAAGGTTTATTACATAACTTGAATTGAATTAAATGGTGAAACGTTTGAATGAAACTTTATGAACAGTTTCTTTCATTACACGCTGTAACAGTCTGTTTATGTAATTAAAATAGGCAATTGTTTTATTGGTAGTCTAAGCCACCTCTGATGTTCTCATTTTTTTTAAAACTCAATACAACCTAAATTTTGTCTTTTTATCATCAGAACGCAAACAAATGTGAACATGTGATACATCGTTAAAATCAGAAAAAAAGTTTTTTAAAGAATTGGAATAAAAATACAGGTCCGTATTGAAAAAAAGTGAGTTGATGATAATATCTCGAAAACTAGACGAACCAAATTTCCTTAAAAAATACCAATTTGAAGAACGTCTGAAATGCATAAATTTTTTCCTTGACTAATTTTTGGTAAAAATTATACTTTTTGAGACATTCGATCAAATAGTTTTGAGCAATTTTTCGAAAAACCCCTGTAACTCGTGATAGAATTTTGTTATTTCAAATATGAAACTAGATTTTCAATGTCCTCCAAAAACTGCACATTTTGTCTAATTTGACCAACCTTGTAGTTCTTAAAATTACCGAGATATCAATAGTGGCCCATGGCACCCTGTATATATATATATATATATATATATATATATATATATATATATATATATATATATATATATATATGTATATATATATATATATCGAAAAAAATTCAAAAATCGAGGTTCTTAAACGGATAGAAAAACTACTCCCGCACGTGACTGTTGATTTTCAGTATGCTGCAATAGTCTATTATTTTTAGAGAAAGTACGACTAAAAATAGCCCAGTCGATAAAACAACTGAGAAATATTTACCTATACCTATCGTACTTATAGACCAATATCCCAGAGCCGCCAGACGTTACTTATTTTCTCAGCAATAATATGTGTAGGATGAAGTAGTGTTCGTATGTACTTTCAGTATATGGATACCTGCTACCTTGTGCCGACGGCCAATTTCCAGGTACCAGGTGCCAAATATGGAAAACAACTCAACTAACTCTTCTTATTTTCTTAGTCTTGATTTTAATATATGATACTCAGGGAACTATTTCAATGCCTTCTGCAAGCAGCCAGACCGATCGTATGGGCCAAACATCCTGCTAGGCACAAATTAAGTGTCCCTATCAGTACCATGTATAAAAAGTAAATAGTTGATGGAATCCGTCGTTACTACGTGATAATTTAACATGAAAAACAAAAACTAAATTTGAATTTACTACGTTTATTATCACAAAAATATTTTGAAAAATATAACACTGCGATTGCAATTTCGGTCACTAGACCATCATCGGGCAGATTGAGTTAAGAACTGAGTACATAATTATAGATTTGCGCTTACGGGCGGGAAAGAATTATTGCAGGTACCTAAATAGACAAGAGGAACATATTTCAAGAAATGGATTTCCCAAAGTGGTACAATACAATGTTCTTAGAAAAATCGTTATTGATTGAATACACTAAATAAAGGAGAAGATATCAAGTCAATCTGGTCGTTCAGCAAGATATCTTTTGCATTATGATTAAAGTTTAAAAAAGAGTTTAAAAATTTCTAATGATTCTAAGTAAGTAAGTTTGGTTCCTTTCGGTAATTTGTGCATGATTTGAAAATTATCTATTTGTGGAAATGGGTGGTGGTTTTCACGTCAATGATTTGAAAACGTTGAATCCGTTTTATTTTTCAAAAAAGATTGTTGGTGTTCTTTAAATCTTGTCTTGAACGATCGACCAGTCTGACCTATATACACTCCTTTACATACAGGACAAATCAACTTATAAACTCCTGAACTTTCAAATTTTGAAGTGATATCTTTGGCATTGAATAAAAATTCTGAGAGTTTTTTCTTAGTTTTGAAAGCAATTTTAATATTACATTTAGGTATGACATTAGCAACTTTTTCTGTTAGAGGACCAAAATATGTTAAAGATGTGAATTTTTCCTATTTTTCTACTTTGAATTAATGCTGTTGTACGCTAGTTGACTACGTTTCTTGTTTATCATTTTATCTATCAAACTTGTATGGAAACCATTATTTGAAGCAATTATTTTTATAGTCGAAATTTCTTTTGCTAAATTTGTTACGGATAATGGAATTGAAAACGATCATTGAATTAAAAGCTGAATGTTTATGGGAAAGAGGATGATTTGAATCCGACAGAATACATATATCCGTGAAAGTTGGTTTTCTATATATATCGAAACTCAAAGTATTATTATTATGAAAGATGGTTAAATCCAAGAAATTTATCTGTCGATCCAATTCTTTTTCAATTTTGAACGTTATATTTGGGTGAATGCTATTAATATAATTCAAAAACTGATCTAATTGTCTCGCGGTGCCCAATTGCGATAATAAACGTAGTAAATTCAAATATAGTTTTTGTTCAGATCTTTAGCACCTGGTACCTGGAAATTGACCGTCGACACAAGGTAGCAGGTATCCATACACTGAAAGTACATACGAACACTTTTTCATCCCACACATATTTCTGAGAAAATAACTAACGTCTGGCGGCTCCGGGATCTTGCTCTATTAAAACATCTTTCATTTATACATTTCTTGGTTTAAAAATAATTGAGCCTTATGCATAAATGGAATAATAATTGACTCAACAAAGCTTTACTATACTTACAATTTTGATCTTCTAGTATCCCTGATAAGTATACATCAGTATAATTTGGAAAAGCTTCATTCAGGGGATGCGTACTTGCCATTGTAACATTGTGACCTCTTCTAGCCAATTCTTTGAATAGTACTTCACCGAGTATGTGATGACTTTTAGTGCCATGGAACCATATGCCTAAGATATTTGATCCTTGTACAATATTAAGGCTTAAGACCACACTTAGTAAGACTGTTATTTTATTCATTTTTGTTCTTGAAATTCAAAGCTTATTCTTTATGAATGATGCCTTCTTATATGGTACTTTAATACTATTAACTTTGATGATTATGTCCCACCAAGTGATCAGCAAACAGTCGAAAGACCGTGTAGTTATTTGCCTAATAATAAATAAATGTGCTTTATCAGATTGATATCTCGAAATTGCGTCATATACGATATACATATACTCAAGATTATGTGCTCTATATAAAGGCATTTGTATTCTATCGAAATCACTTCACGTTTAATATATATACAAACGTTATAAGTAATTAAAAAAAATAAATGGTGTCATGAGACACCAAGTATTCCTTCGGATAATATAGAAGTACCACAATTTGCAAAAAAGAAACAGGCAAACAAAAGGCAGAAGTGATAATAACTTATACTAGTCCAAATGATTAATTGAAATGTGGGGCCAAGAGCTCCAATGAGATTGTGAATAAATAAATTAAAAAAGCCTAGAGTCAATCTCTGGAATTGGAACCCAATAATACGGTACCAGTATTCAGTACTCAGACCACTCGGCCGTCAATACAACGTAAAAAAAGATGCAAGAGTGTATATAACGATAGTGTATATGATATAGTGATAAAATGCGATTATTATAAGGTTATAAAGAGAAAAAGATATACTACCAGCAAGGAGAACAGGCATTTACTTTAAAATTTGAAATTAGGCGTGATTTTGTGTCAATAATAATTCCACAATCAAATCATGAAAAACATACTAGTCGACCATGGTCAATTTCATACATTACATAAAGTGAACAAGGAAAATTCTTTAATAATTTAAAAAATTATCAAACAACTTTCCAAGGAAGCTGGTTATACGTATTCAGCAACGCAAAATCTGCATTCACAATCGAACGGTGAATTATAGAAATTGTCAATTCACCCCGACTCAAAATCTGCATACAGCTGTTTCGATCTTATTAGATCTGATGAGTGCAGCTTATTTAACTCGGAGTGAATTAACAAATTTCTAATTGTTCCCCAATACAAATCGTGGTCAGTAACACTGGCTGGATAACAATCCAGAGCGCCATCCCACCAAAGATATTGGGAAACAACAAAAATGTAAATATAGCAATGTCAAATTTTAGAAGAGTGAATAATAACTAAATCAATGTATAAAAAGTTGAGATTTTTAGTACAGATTGATCAGAATATCATGTAGTTGAGATTAACATAATTATTTAAGTCAAGGTATATGTTTTTATTCAAAAGTTTCCAAAAAACTAATTAAAATGTAAATAGAGTTTAAATTAGACAAGTTGAAGTGTTGAATTTGAATAATTTTAGAAAGAAACAGTTAATGAAATAGATTTCCAAAATTATTGTATATTTTATTTAATTGAATGATATCGTAATATTTAAATTGCCTATTACAATAATATTTAATATATTATCAAGTAATGCGATATTGTTAAAACAAAAGTGCCTATATAAGGAGGTGCGTCACATTATAAACTGTACCTAAATTTCTTCGGAAATTATTTAGGCGAGTAATGGAATCCTCTCCATCCTTCACCCCATCCTTACCAACTCACATTTTCCATTTCCCCTTACTTTTTTAATGCGCCGCGACGCAGTGAGACATACACTTGGGTACTTGAAATATAGGCACAAGGAGAAAGGAAGAGAACAGGTTCTAGTGCTGACCACAGCACGTGAGTCCTAATCTAAGTGCGAGACTGGAGGTAGAATAGACTAATGCCCGGAAACCGAAAGAACAGAGGTGTTTTTAGTGGGTAGGCAATATTGCATATATATATTTATATATATATATATATATATATATATATATATATATATATATATATATATATATATATATATATATATATATATATATATATATATATATATATGTATATGTATATATATATATATATATATATATATATATATATATGTATATATATATATATATATATATATATATATATATATATATATATACTATAATATATATATATATATACAGGCCGTTTCTTTTATCATGTGGTAACATTGCTATATTCTAAACCGTAACAGATATGGAAACGATTAAATGGGAAAAAAGTTAACTATTATGGTGAGTAGTAAATTGGTCAGAAAAAAATCTTCAGGGACTTTCGCCGTTCCCGAGTTATACAGGGGAAACTGAAAATGGCGTTTTTGGTTTTTTATGAATAGAATTGTCATTTCAGAAAATATGAAAAAATGGAAGAGGAAATTTTTATTGTATTCAAAATGTACTATAACCATGTAGCAATAAATCTTAGATTGAACGTTTCGTCTCAACACGGCCACCATCAACTTTTTTTGTCGAATACGGACCTGTCTTTTTTATTGCAAATATTGGTGAAGCGATAAAATCAAAATTCAGTGGTATATCACAATCGGTATTTTTATAGCGTCTCATTCAAAATAAGCATCATCAGTGACAACAATTTTCAATTACGGTCCTGTTGTTAGTTCCTCTGTAAATAGTTTTGATTTCTTCAAAACTTGTTCAACTATTGGCATACTTCAGACATTAGCCAATAATTTCGATAAGAAGATACCCCATCACAATGAACATTTTAATTTTTGTATTACCTACAGTAATCCTTGTTTCGAGGCTGATTTCTGTTGAATTAATTTTTATACGTTCCAATCCTCACAATTCAGTGGTATATCACAGTTGATATTGTTATAGCGTTTCATTTAAAATTACTAGCATCATCAGTGAAAACAATCAAACAGAAAAACAATTTATTTTATAATGAATTTTTGGGGGAAAATAAAAACCATACAAAAAATGAATTCCACGTGAGAAACTACATTAAATGCTCGAATTGACGACCTCTTTGTTGAATGCACATACGTTTTCTGTCCATACAATTATTGTGGCAATTTTCTAGCATGTTGGGTGTAATGCTATCTCTTATTTTTTGTTTGAGATGGTCGATATCTGTACTAGGTGTCGGAAAAACTTTATGCTTTATGTATCCCCAGACAAAAAAATCTAATGGATTAAGGTCTGAAAATCGAGCTGGCCAAGCAATTGGTCCATTGTTTCCAATCCATTTGATTGGGAATATTGCATCTAAATGATCCCTTACTATTGCTGCATTATGGGGAGGGGCACCGTCTTGTTGAAAATGTTGTATTTCACGGCGAATATTCAGTGGCAATTCATCTAAGTATTCATCAAACTCATTAGATAAAAAATTTAAATACATTCCACTATTCAAATTCTCATTGTGAAAGAAAGGACCTAGTACCTTTGTTCAAAAAATTCCCAAACAAAATTTCATTCCGAATCTTTCCTGGAAGTTGGTTTCTCTATGTAAATGTTCATTTGAATTATTCCACCTAGAATGGATGCTTCTGTTAAACCAGCCATTATTGGTGAATTTTGATTCGTCCGTCCATATTATTTTTCTACAAATATTTCCTACTTCCCTATTTCTACGTCTTAATCACTTCGCAAATCGTACTCTCCTTCCGTAATCCCTTCAATTGAGGTGATGAACTTTGCGTATCCTGTAACATTTGTATTTGTTCTGTTTTAAAATATTTCTGGTAGATTTCACAGAAATCTCTGGTTCGTGGGCAATTTCTCGTAAAGAACAATCTTGATTAGAAATATTTTTATAATTAACCAATCCTAAATTGAAAATTTTTTTTTTCATTTTGTTATTGTTTATGAGGAAATATTTGCTTACCTAAAACATTTATTCGGTTCGTCATACTTCCAGTTACAATACATTTTCTAGTTTTATTTCTGTCAAATGCACCACAGTCTATCAAATTTCTTTCTAATCGTCTAAACATTTGAATGTTAGAATGTTTGGAATACGACGATTCAGGTATAGCTCACCATACATATTTCTTGCCAAAAGAGGATTTCTATTTGATTTTGCATAAGTAACGTCTGACAGTTCTTAACAGATATCAACAACTCATTTATTTTTCCTGCCATAGAAAACAAGCAAAGCCTACGTGTTTGAAATGACGAATGAAGTAAGATGCTACTTCTTAATTGTACTGAATTACACCACAATCGTATTTTGACCAATAATTGAGAATTATAAAAATATTCCGTATAAAAATTGATTCACAAGAAATCAGCCTCGAAACAAGGATTACTGTATAATACAAAAATACGAATTTTCGTTATGTTTGGATACCTTTTCATAAAAATTATTGCCTATTGTCAGAAGTATGCCAATAGTTGAATAAGTTATGAAGAAATCAAAACAATTTACAAAAAAACTAAGGACATGACCGTAATTTAAAAAAATTTTCTCTGATGATGCTAGCTATTTTTAATGAAACGCTATAAAAATATCAAGTGTGATACACCACCGAATTGTGATTTTATCGCTTTATCAATATTTGCAATAAAAAAGGCAGGTCCGTATTCGACAAAAAAAGTTGATGGTGGCTGTGTTGAGACGAAACGTTCAATCTAGGATTTATTGCTACATGGTTATAGTACATTTTGAATACAATAAAAATTTCCCTTTCCATTTTTTCATATTTTCTGAAATAACAATTCTATTCATAAAAAACCAAAAATGCCATTTTCAGTTTCCCCTGTATAACTCGGGAACGGCGAAAGTCCCTGAAGATTTTTTCTGACCAATTTACTGCTCACCATAATAGTTAACTTTTTTCCCATTTAATCGTTTCCATATCTGTTACGGTTTAGAATATAGCAATGCTACCACATGATAAAAGAAACGGCCTGTATATATATATATATATATATATCTATATATATATATATATATATATATATATATATATATATATATATATATATATATATATATATATCAACTATTGAATCCCACACAGGCCGGGTTAGCTACCTTTGAAGTTTTCACCTCGAAAAAAAAAATCCTTAGGCAGTTCCGTTTTTGTCTCCGAGTAGAATCATTGTTAGATGATAGCAGAATTTTCATTTGTTTAGCTCCACCATATTGCGAATATAAAATCAAAGATGAAAAGTATAATTTTAAAGAAAATAGTTAAAAGTGCAAGTTTATGTATTTACAAACATCGAGCTGAATCGGCCATATTCGGATTACGTCACCAAGAAGCATAAAAGATACCTACAATAAAACTATATTACACATTAGATCCCATATTGAAGAGAACAACTGTCAATTTGGAAAGAAGAGAAAATAGTGAAAATGAACAGTTAATATATATATATATATATATATATATATATATATATATATATATATATATATATATATATATATATATATATATATATATATATATATATAAATTGGCCTATTTGACGTTTATTTGAAAATATATTTGCAAATATTAATTTAAAAAGGGATTTTTGGAAAAAGGCACCATAAATAAATTTGTAATTAAATTAAAGAAATAGAGTTTATATTTGTACTTCAATTATTGTTAGAATTTAAATTGTTGTTATTTGAAATTAAATTGTTGTTAATAATTGTTAACGAATCATTACGAATAAATTATTGTGAAAAAAATTTTTTTTATTTTGAGTTTATTGAAGATTTCATTTATTAAATTTAATAAAAAATAGAGTCAATATTTCAAAACATAAGAGAACCTTTCCTTTGAAATTAAGAGTCTATAAAGATAAATCAAAAGTATAATCATATTAATATCATAAAATCAAAACACAGTTATTGTTGCAATTGAAAGATTAAAATACTTTAAATTATATATGTATATTATATATTGTTGCAGTCTGTTAGACTGCAGTCTTTTTAGCAATTTTGGAGTATTTTGTCCGGAAGCGAAGATTCAAATTTCGCGCAATTAGCGGGTCTATTTCACACTTCTTCGGCACGTAGACCGGTTATGGGTAGGGAAGGAGGATCTTTGAATCGGTAGACGGATGCGGCGGTCTTTTTGATGCGGAGATTTGACGAGGAAGGTACTCGAGAATCTAAATCGATATCGCAGAGAAATTTAGGAGATCGCGATTTATTTGGAAACCTTAGAAAGGTTTAGTATATTTGTTTTGGGATTGTTGTAATTGGCTTTTTGGAAAGTCAATTACCGTAGGAAATATTTAATTATATTAGGAGATTAATACCATGCTAGCTAGCCAACGTACAAAACCCTAAAAATAGAAGAGAAATTGGGCAAGGGCCTACAGCCTATCTTTGGAAATTGGAGAAGGAAGTTAATTGGTTTCGTTGTTCATGCTTCTGAAGTTATCTGGACATTTCGAATTTGGAAATTGGAGAAAAAAGTTAATTGGTTTCGTGTTCCTGCTTCTGAAGTTATCTGGACATTTTGAATTTGGTACGAGAGCGGGACATTGGCAATTCTCAAGTTCACAGAAGACACCTTTTTTTCAAGATAAATCAATAACTTGTACGATATAGGATAATAGATGTGTATTTCGGCTGTTTAAACTGTTTTTACTGAATGTTTCCCATCACACAGTGCCCTTGGTGGCGCCCTTATAAAAGTCACTCTAAAAAAGTTTATATATATCTTCTATTTTTCCTCTCAATTAAATTTAATAATCGAGGGGGTTCAGAGCATAACAAGTGACGCCCAACGTTTAGGGCTTCGAATTCTAAACCCATTCACCTGAGATTTTTTTAAATTAAACTTTTGAGTGACCCAAGAGTGCTGTGAGTTGGATTATTTTCAGTAGAGACGTGTAAATTCTGACGGTAGATGTTCAGACAAATTTTGATTCAAATTGTGCTTGCTTTTCATCTAAATTTCTATAGTAATTATATGCTTTTGCAGAAAGTACCAAATTTGTGAGCAAAGTTTTCTGGTTCGTTTAATTCATTCAGTTATTAAATTCTTCACCATATTGCGAAATTTTCTATTTTGAGCTTTCAAAATTAAAAACGTTTTTCCTTTAAATTATTGATTTCATATTTTGATTTTTGAGAATACTTTAATATTTCATTTAATATGGATGTAAGATTTCTGAGAACTAGGGAGCTGAATTATGAGTTGGCTTTGAGAGGTTTTGGTTTTGAAAAAGAGAAAGCTGAAGAAAAGAAAAAGATTTTAAGAGGTTTGCTCCATCAGGAGCTGCATAAACGTTGTTCATTTTCACACAAGAATAATTTGAAATTTGTTTTGGATCAGGCTGAATGCCAAGAGACATTAAATGACGTTAAGAGCCTCTTAGAATCTTTTTCTGCTGACCATCAAAGTGAACAGTACCGTAGAATAGAAACGCTTTTAACTCATATTTCGAGGAGAATACAAAATTTAAATTGGGAAGATGCTGATCAGGAAGCCACTCAGAAGTACTTAATTAATGAACTGCTCGTTATCGAAGGTACTTTTGAAGAGAAGGTCGGTGATTTGGTCAGGGAAGTAGCGACGAACCCTATTCCAGCCCTTCAGGCACCTTCTAGTCCACCACTGGCTCAGTCTAGTCCAAGTCAGGGAAATTCAATCTTTGCAAATAGAGTTCCAACACCAAAGATCCCTGCTCCAATGCCAGTTTGTCAATGGAATTTAAAATTTAATGGTGATACTAGCAAATGTAGCGTTATTTCGTTTTTATTAAGAACCGAAGAATTACGTAAAGCTCGTAATATGTCAAATGAAATGTTGTTCACTTCGGCAGTTGATTTATTTGAGGGACCTGCGTTAATTTGGTTCCGAAGGGTTCAAAATTCTGTAACTACGTGGGGTCAGATGGTAGAAATTTTGAAACGGGATTTTCTCAGTTCTGACTATGATGCGGATTTGTGGCAGGAAATTATAAATCGTTCCAGGGTATTTCAGAGCCAGTGGTCATCTATATCGCAGCCATGGTGGGTCTTTTTAACCGTTTGTCCGAAAAAATGCCGGAACAAACGCAATTAAGAGTTATCAGAGCAAATTTGCTTCCTTTTTATCATCCTCATTTGGCTCTCACCAATATTGACAACCTGGATGATTTAGATATTGCTTGTAAGGCTTTGGAACAGTCAAAACTACGGGCTGCTCGATATAAACCTGTTGGCCCTCGGACGAATCTGGTGGAGCCAGACTTGGCCTGCATCGAAACTGCTCCTACCGCCGAGCTGTGTTCCGTAACAGCTCCGGAGGGCTCTCGGGTTAAATGCTGAAATTGCTCGATGCTCGGACACCGGTTTGCTCATTGCTCGAAACCTCGACAACGTTTCTGCTATGGGTGTGGCTGCCAGAGCGTCGTTAAAGCCAACTGTCCGAGATGTGCCTCTTTATCATCCCGGAGTACAAAAAACGACTCCCCTGCGACGGAGACGGTGGACCGAAGCAGGGAGTAAAATCCACCAATGTTAATCGGTTCTCAATGGTGAAATGGAAGGAGTGGTTGGGTGAGATCAAAAAATTTTTCTCCTCGAAATCTGTATCTCCTATCTTCACGAAATTGCCAAGAGATAACCGAAATTACTTGAGGCTTGAAGTAGATTCACGTTCCGTTACTGCTTTATTGGACCCGGGAGCAAATATGTCTATTATTGGGGGTCCGGGAGAGGAGATTTTAAAATCCTTAAATCTGCTCTCCAAAACTACTCCTTTTTTTTCTGAAGTAAGGACGGCAGACGGGGTTTCTCAACCCGTTGTCGGGTCAGTTAGTCTGCCCTTAAAATTAAAATCTCAACGTTTCAAATTGAACTGTTTAGTAGTTCCATCAATAAATCAGACATTATTGCTCGGTATTGATTTTTGTAGATTAGTTAAGCTGAAAATAAATTTTGCCGATAGTTCATACGACTTCGAGCATAGTATCTGCCCAGGGGTGAGTTCTGTTAGTGTCATTAAATCGACTGAGGCACTGAGCGCGTCGGAAAAGTGTGAGTTAGAGCAAGTTACTTCTTTGTTTCGTGATCTGTCCACCAAGAATTTGGGGGTCACGGATCTAATTACACATCATATTGACACTGGAGATGCGAGGCCCTTTAAGCAACGCCAATATCCTTTGTCGCCTGCTTTGAAAGTGCATTTAAATAAGGAAATTGATGAAATGCTGAAACAGGGAGTTATTGCTCCCTCTAATTCTCCTTGGTGCTCGCCTATGTTGATGGTGAGGAAATCGGATGGGTCTTATCGAACTTGTTTTGACGGGAGATCCTTGAATAAAGTAACTGTGAAGGATTGCTATCCTCTGCCATTGATAGATTCGATACTGTGTAGCCTCCGAGATGCTCAGTATCTCAGCACGATAGACTTGAAACAGGCATTTTATCAGATCTGGCTATCCCCTGAGTCTCAGCCTAAAACGGCTTTCCAGGTACCCGGTAGAGGTTTGTTTGAATATAAGAAGATATGTTTTGGACTTGTCAATGCACCTCAAACGATGCAACGGCTTATGGAGTTTTTATTTCCGGCAGGAGATACTACGATATTTGTATATTTAGATGATATTGTTATAGCAAGTTCCACGTTTGAGGAACACATAACGTCTCTGCGGTTGGTTCAAGACAAGCTCCATAAGGCCGGACTCACTATAAATTTTGAAAAGTGTCAGTTTGCACGTCCTTCGTTGAAATATCTTGGATTTATTGTGGATGTAGAGGGCTTGCGAACTGATCCTGACAAAGTTTCGGCTATGGTAAATTATCCTACCCCTCGAACCACCTCAGACATTAAACGCCTGATGGGACTTGTTTCTTGGTACCGACGATTTATCAAAGATTTCTCAACCATTTCTGCCCCAATTAACGACCTTTTGCATGGCAAGAAGAAAGGACAACCGATTCTGTGGAACTCAGAAGCAGAAGTGGCATTTAAGGAGATAAAAGATCGGCTCGTTTCGGCTCCTGTATTGGCCAGTCCTGATTTTGGGAAGCCTTTCGTCATCCAATGTGACGCCAGCTCTACTGGGCTCGGCAGTGTGTTATATCAGGAAGAAAAAGGCGCCGAACACCCAATTGCATATGCCTCCCGTTCCTTGACGAAACTAGAGCGAAAATATTCTGTGACAGAGCGTGAAGCTTTGGGGGTAATTTTTGGTATCGAGCATTTCCGACCATACGTTGAGGGTACACATTTTACTGTCGTAACTGATCATCATTCGTTGTTATGGCTCAAAAATCTTAAAGATCCGGCCATGCGTCTAGCAAGATATAGTTTGAAATTGTCCCAGTATTCTTTTGATATAAAGCATCGTAAAGGAGCCTTTAATGTTGTGCCAGATGCTTTATCGAGGAGTGTTGAATTGGTAAATGTCCGTACTTTGACTCCTGATCGGTGGTATCGTTCTCTGTTGAAGAAGGTCACAAAATTTCCTCAAAAATATCCGAACTTTCTAGTAAGGGATAATTACTTATATAAGCACGTATTGCATAATTTTCAAATGGACTCCAATCTTTCCGAATGGAAATTAGTAATACCCACCTCTAACCGTGCAGAGATCATTCGATTATGTCACGACGGTCCTACTTCTGCTCATTTTGGTATTTCGAAGACTCTGGCTAAAATTGCCGAACAGTATTATTGGCCTCACATGAAACAGTCAGTACGAAAGTATTGCAATAGTTGTCAAACCTGTAAAGCTAATAAGAGCCCTAATACCGCACGTTTAGGACAAATGGGAGGTTATAAGAAAGTGAATTTTCCTTTTCAATGCATATCTTTGGACCTGATGGGCCCTTTTCCTAAGTCAAAGCGTGGATTTAAATATTTATTGGTGGTTTGTGACTGGTTTACTAAGTTTACGTTTGTTTGTCCGTTGAGGGAAGCTAATGCGAAGTCGGTTATTGGTTTTTTGGAAAATCAGGTTATTCTTGTATTCGGTGTACCCCAATTCGTTATACAAGATAATGCCACTTTGTTTTGCTCCACTTTATACCGAGATTTCCTAGCTAGATATCAGATCACCCCAAAATTCAACGCTTAACGCCACCCTCAGCATAATCCCTCTGAGCGTTCGAACAGAACAATCTTAACGGCGATATGTTCGTATATTCATGACAACCATACTGTATGGGATGAAAATATTTATAAAATATCACATGCTATAAATGTTGCCAAACATGAAGTCACGGGGTTTTCCCCAGCTTTCCTAGTTTTTGGCAGAATCCTTCCGATTACTGGCGATTTTTATGGTCCTGTTTCAGAAAATGATAGGAATTTATTGGATGTGGCTGAACGGCTCAGTTGGGTGGAGGACCTTAAAAACTTACCTTCCCTATATACAGAGGTCCGTAGGCGTTTGTGTGAGGCCTACCAGCGGAGTAAACGTTACTATGACGCAGGGAAGAAGCATGTTCAGTTAAATGTGGGAGACAAGGTTTGGAAGCGGAATTTTGTCCTGTCAAGTGCCATCAATAATGTGTCGGCCAAATTAAGTCCAGCGTATGTGCCTTGCACTGTGCATAGGGTAGTTTCTAATTTAGTGTATAATTTGATTGATCAGAATGGCCGTGATCTGGGCGATTGGCATGTGAAGGATTTGAAACCTGATTTGGCGAATCACGACGATTCTGAATCGGAGAGTCAATCAGAATAAAGAACGGTACGTTTTGATATTCTAAGGATCAACGTTTTGGGCTGGTCAACCTGTTTAATTTATTTAAATCTCTAATTTTGTAGTCCCCGAAATTGTTTAATTGTTCAATTTAAATTTTTATTAATATTTGTCATTCCATTAATTAACCAAATTTCAATAGTAATATTTCATAATAATGAAAGAACATTGGTGTTTGTTTAGGCAAAGTTTGGGTTTATCCGGTAGCTAAGTTATTTAATATTTTCCTTACAATCCAAATGTACTCAATAGAAATTCACCCATTTTTAGTTATTCAATTAAATTTTCATTCTTTTGGTGGATGCGCTTTAACGTATTGTGGGAGGAATTCATGAACTTTGGTACTCTGAAGCTACGTACGGTTTTCGGTTATATTACGTCAATGGACGCAGGGCAAGAGTGAAATGGTATTTGTTATTTAGTCCCAGGGTGACCACTGTTAGTCCTAGAATTTGGCTTTCCCTATTTCAACTTAGTTTATATTATTTTAGGTTTGTTTAATAAGTTGAATTCCTATTATTTTTAATGGAGATAACTGAGATTTTTTTGTCACTGCGTTTCGCTCTTGTTGGAGAGGGGGTGTTGCAGTCTGTTTGACTGCAGTCTTTTTCGCAATTTTGGAGTATTTTGTCCGGGAGCGAAGATTCAAATTTCGCGCAATTAGCGGGTCTATTTCACACTTCTTCGGTACGTAGACCGGTTATGGGTAGGGAAGGAGGATCTTTGAATCGGTAGACGGATGCGGCGGTCTTTTTGATGCGGAGATTTGACGAGGAAGGTACTCGAGAATCTAAATCGATATCGCAGAGAAATTTAGGAGATCGCGATTTATTTGGAAACCTTAGAAAGGTTTAGTATATTTGTTTTGGGATTGTTGTAATTGGCTTTTTGGAAAGTCAATTACCGTAGGAAATATTTAATTATATTAGGAGATTAATACCATGCTAGCTAGCCAACGTACAAAACCCTAAAAATAGAAGAAAAATTGGGCAAGGGCCTACACTCTATCTTTGGAAATTGGAGAAGGAAGTTAATTGGTTTCGTTGTTCATGCTTCTGAAGTTATCTGGACATTTCGAATTTGGAAATTGGAGGAAAAAGTTAATTGGTTTCGTGTTCCTGCTTCTGAAGTTATCTGGACATTTTGAATTTGGTACGAGAGCGGGACATTGGCAATTCTCAAGTTCACAGAAGAACCTTTTTTTTAAGATAAGTCAATAACTTGTACGATATAGGATAATAGATGTGTATTTCGGCTGTTTGAACTGTTTTTACTGAAGGTTTCCCATCACACAGTGCCCTTGGTGGCGCCCTTATAAAAGTCACTCTAAACAAGTTTATATATCTTCTATTTTTCCTCTCAATTAAATTTAATAATCGAGGGGGTTCAGAGCATAATAATATATATATATATATATATATATATATATATATATATATATATATATATATATATATATATATATATATATATATATATATATATATATATATTATATATATATATATATATATATATATATATATGTATATATATATATATATCTTCTTCTTCGCAGTCGTATCTTCATTTCTGAAGAGTCGTGACATCATGTCTATGAACATTGATCAACCGAATGTCTCCACCGTTGACGGTGCTCGGCTTTCCTCAAATTTGCCTGCAATGTCTGTCCCGTGATTTCCTTAATTTGGTCTATCCATCGCGACGGAGATCTGCCCCTGGGTCTCTTGCCTTCCACTTTACCCTGGACGATTAGCCTTTCTAGATTATTATGTTCTCTTCGAGTAATGTGCCCAAAGTATCTGAGAATGCGTCGTCGACATATGGTGGAAAGTCGATCTGTGATACCTAGTTCGTTTAATATCGACACATTCGTTCTGTGTGCCGTCCAGGGTATCCGAAGCATCCTTCGCCAACACCACATCTCGAACGCGTCTATTCGGCGTCTATCGGTCGATTTTATTGTCCAGGATTCCGACCCATATGAGAATATTGAGAACACTAAGGTGTTCATCAGTGCCATTTTAGTATTCTTAGTTATGTGTTTGTCCTTCCATATTTTTGTCAAGCTCGACGTTGCCGTTCTTGCTAGTATTATCCGCCTTCTTATCTCACTCTCACATCCTCCTGTGTTGGTTATGAGAGAGCCTAAATATATGAAGTCATTCACTGCTTCGAGTCTATTTTGTAGATTCTTCAGTTCAATGATATTATTTCTATCGACGATCATCAATTTAGTCTTATTGAGATTAATTTCAAGTCCCATCGCTCGACTCTCGTTGGTGACCAGATCGAGAAGCACAGTCATTTCATCTTCATTTTTTGCAATTAAGGTGGTGTCATCGGCGTATCTATATATATATATATATATATATATATATATATATATATATATATATATATATATATATATATATATATATATTATTTCGAGAATTTCAAAAAGCCAGTGGTATTTTTATTTTGTAAAATAGACTTTTTATGTTCTTCAACACGAATGTTTATATACGAATATAAACATTCGTGTTGAATAATATAAAAAGTCAATTTTACAAAATAAAAATACCACTGGCTTCTCCGAACATTGTATAAAATTTAATCATTTCCTGGATTTCAACAAAACCCAATTGTTACATTCAGGTAACAAAGGAAAGCGCCTTGACCTTCTTGAAATTCTCGAAATAAGTTCCGCCCATAATAGTAAATTACCCCTTGTAAACGAACAAATTGATTTTCAGGTATCGCCTTTGCTTTTATCTGTTTTATAAAATAGGATGTAATACTCTCCTGTAGTCAGTCTTGATAATGAGTTCATAACTCGAAACATGTCGACTATTCGTTACTGCTAAATACAGAGTATCTAAATACTTTTATATAGTGAAACATAAGCCAAGTTTGTTTTATTTTAAAGTTTATACTTTATTCCTCATATTATATTGGTTTACAGACAGAAGTCTCAATTTTGGAGCAAGAGGGTTGAAAGTAGAGATGAAACAGATATCCGCTAACTATCTGGTATCCGGCCTATCCGGCTTTTTTTCCACTGCCCGGCCTGATACCAGATAGTAATTCAATATCCAGCCAGATTCCGAAAAGTAAAATTCAAAAATTCTCATTATTACCTCGAGGCGAAACTAAAGGGGTTATAGTCTCACGACAAAAAGTTGGTAACTGGCCCGATTTTAAAAATTCCAACGGATATCGATAAAACACATATGATTTCATTAGGGAATTTGAATTCCCAATTTTTACCAACGAAGAATAAAAAAATTAGCGTTTTTTTTAGATAGGCATTACGACATGCGCATGCGCCAAGGTCGATAATTATGTACGAAGTCCTACAAAACATGCGTCGAAGTGCTCTGTGCGCCACGGTAACCAAGTGGCGTTGATAGCTTAAACTTGATTCTGCGTCTGTGTCTGCTTCCCATCCATAGAGATATCTTTTCAATTTGATTCATGATTTGCAGCAAAATGAGCCGGGATAGGACATTCAAATTCGACAGTCAAAAAATGACTAAATTTTCACGGATTTTATTCGTAATATCGACTTATTAATACATTTATTGCAATTTTCCTTCATTTCATTCGTAAAATCGACTTTCATTGTTATTTTTAATTTATATAATAGGTACATTCAAAAAATATTGACGACATGCACATGCGCCGAGGGTTTTATCATTCCTAGTGCTGCGCAGTAGGGTGTCCTTCATTTTTTACATACATTTATAGGTAAATCATACCACAATAAGTTATGGATACCGTTTATTTTTATAAACGCACGTCAAAAATGTTTTTATTGTAAATAAAACATTTTTATGTTTTATTTACAATTTGATTTTTTGTTTTGATTTGACTATATTTTGTTAACATGACAATCGTTTCGCCAAACACATTGACTTCTTCAGATGTATATAACATACTAACTTTTACAACAAGAATATTGAAATATGAAGGAAGGGAATATACAATCAGAATGGGGAAAACCTAAACGTAATCTCTTAGTAGGTAGATGGTACAAACTGTTAATGACACGGGAAAAACAGAACAGGTACAAATATTCAATATTACATATAGAAAAGATTTAAAAACGGTGAATTATTCATATATATAATTGGTCATTCAAAACAAACTACTGGATTGTTTCATACTATTGATTTCAAGAGCTTCTTATAAATTGAGTCTATATTTATGTAATATTTCAAATTCGCTATTAAAAATATGATTATGTTCCAGGAGATGTGATGCATATCTGTTCTGATATCCGAACTCCAAAGTTCCTGACAGTTTGCCAACATATACTTTAGGACATGAACCACAAGTTAGCTTATAGATCCCTGACTTATTTTGTGGTGTAGTTTTATCTTTTGAATTTTTAATATGTTTTCCAATGGTAGTCTGATTTTTGAATGCTATTTTTAAATTTCAATTTGACAAAAAGGTTGAAATTTTGAATGTTGGGTCACCTATATAAGTTAATAATTTAAGGTTTATCATTATCTATTACGTTCGCATACACTTGAAAAATGACTGCATTATACTTTTTATTTTATTATATTTTTTAAAAAATTATGTGTTATTTTTGGAGGATATCCATTATCGTGCGCTATTTGTTTTATGATTTGTAATCCCTAGTGTAATTCTCTTGTGATATCGGTATATTTATTAATGAGTCTATGTATATTGCTATTGAATGCTGGATTTACATTATGATTTTGTAAGAGGTTTCTTAACAATATAATTGTATCTTTCGGTGGAATGGTAGAAAATAGATTTCGTAAGTCAAATAATATTAATTTTGAGTTATATCTAAAGGTAGTTAACTCTGTATCTTATAGATTACATTATATTAGTTTCGATTCATTCGATTTTGAAGTGAGAACGCAAATCAATCGAAGAATATAATCTTCGTGTTTATATTGAACACTATTGAAAAATATTGATGGTAATTTTCTACTTTACTTGCGAAATTCTCATAAAAAACACTACCGTTAAGGGTAATTTTCGTGATCGTAGAGGGTAACTTTTGGAAATACATAGACGTGATTTCTCAGAAAGACAGGCCCGTTGTCAATAACTGATGCAATGGCTGTAGATGTATTATACTCTTTGATAAATGAACCTCAATAACATTTAAGCTCAAAAATGTTATGAATTTTTGGCGAATTTGCATACTTTGTGAAAATTGATAAAAATCATTCAAAATACAAACAGTATTGGTATTTATTACGATAATCACATCCAATGTTTTTTTTTAATGTTAAGGTAACGTTCAATCAAGGTCGGTAACAATATTATATCTATACACGTGTACGAAATTGTTTGATCAGAGTGATAACTCAATTATATCATTTCATTCGTAATATAAAAAATCAGTTCCAAATAGCAAGTGTATTCATATCAGATGAAAAGGTTTTCGAGTCAATAAAACTAATAAATCGAGATAAGGAATTATTCAACAAATATTTTCTAATGAACTTGATTTGAGTTCAAGTATTCATTATTTTGGATTGATTGGGCCGATACTTGGTGTAAATTAATAAACATATTAAAACAATGGTTAATAATAACAATTTACACATTTATTATAAGAAATAACGCATGACACACGTTTCGGTGGAACTTCACCTTCTTCAGATGCTAATGGCAAACTAACTATGATTCTCTGTTATATCGAAAACAAGAAATGACAAATTGTGTAGAAGGGGTAAATAGAAAGATGGTTACAAATAATTATTAGAATAGGATAAACCAATTCTGAACTGCTATTCTGGTAGTTCGGTAATTTTTGAAAAGATTAAGAAGGGGGCTTGAAGTATGATCGATTTGGCTATTCAATAGGAGACCAGAATGCTTGTATTTATTTATCTGTAATGATTCTAAAAAATTAAGTTTAATTCCCTTACTTTCAGTATTTAATATTTTAAAATCGAAATTGAAAGTGTGATTTCGTATTAATCGCATTTTTGCCGTAAATAATAATTATGATCCCATAATAATAGACAATATGATAGATAAAAAGTTGTTCAAAAATGCGATTAACTAGGTGTACCCCCTTACTAAAAATAATATCAAATATAACAGCCTCACTTTCATCGGAAATTCAAGTAAAAAAACTTAAATCTCTCTTATCTAAGCACAACATTAACATTGCTTATCGTACCGGTAATAATTTAGGATGACTCTTGAATGTTTGAAAAGAAAATTGATAAAGAAACGTATAGATACGTAAAATAATT
Organism: Cynegetis impunctata; assembly: GCA_030704885.1. NCBI lineage: Eukaryota > Metazoa > Arthropoda > Insecta > Coleoptera > Coccinellidae > Cynegetis > Cynegetis impunctata. Next base: position 151,563 of record JARQZK010004408.1, read on the forward strand.
TAAAAATGATTTTAAATTAATAATAATGAAAAAAAAATAAAAAATTATCAGACCTTTATAAAAAAAACAACAAAAAAAAAACAAAATAGCACTAAATCACAAACATACCTACTATAAATTAATATTAGGTGAATTAAACTAATGCTGGCTAATGACGAGTGTCAAAGCCATGAGCGGGGTATACTGCTTCTGCAAATGCCCCGGTTTAAATTTAAAAAAAAATAAATAATTTAGGAAATCATATAAAAAATAATAAATCCGATGTTCATAAAGATAATAAATCAGGAGTTTATAAACTTAATTCTGGTGATTGTGATAAGTTTTACATTGGTAGAACTTTCAGAAGTTTTCAAACTAGAATTTCAGAACACAAACGTTGTTAATCAGAAGTCGGATTCACATTATGCAAACCATTTAATCCAAGAAAATCACACTTTCAATTTCGATTTTAAAATATTAAATGATGAAAGTAAGGGAATTAAACTTAATTTTTTAGAATCATTACAGATAAATAAATACAAGCATTCCGGTCTCCTATTGAATATCCAAATCGATCATACTTCAAGCCCCCTTCTTAATATTTTCAAAATTACCGAACTACCTAGTTCAGAATTGGTTTTTCCTATTCTTATAATTATTTCTAACCATCTTTCTATTTACCCCTTCTACATAATTTGTCATTTCTTGTTTTCGTTATAACAGAGAATCATAATTAGTTTGTCATTAGCATCTGAAGAAGGTGTAAATTGTTATTATTAACCATTGTTTTAATATATATTCATTATTTGAGCATAAATCTTATTATATTTCTGAGCTGAAATATTTTGAAAAAATTGATCAGAATTTTATATTGAAATTATAAATGAATTTTTATGCCAGTTAAGGTCATTCGATTGTGATTATTAGTCGTATTTTATACCATAAAATACATAGGTACTATTACAGTGTAGCGAAATTCAGCAGTCAGGTGCGATTTTTTTCTCCGTTTTAGACCTCCTAGATCTCGATTTTCGAAAAAAATGCTGAACACTAAAGTCTTCTTTTCCACACAGACGAGTATTGGCTTTCCAAAGGAAATATGCTTTCAATATTGTATGAACTGAGTGAAGTGAAAATATTTTTATCTCTTAATAGGCCAAGCTACAGAGATTTAGAGTGAGCATTTTGTGCAAAAAGTGTTAGAAGAAAACCAGCTCCGCCATTGTGTGTAAAATAGTTCCACATGATATAGTGATATGTTTTCCACTCAACTTTATTATTTATGTCTTTGTTATTAACAATTTTATGCAAACAATCGCTTTTTTAGTTTTTTGCTTATAAAAATGAAACTATCAAAGTAATCGTGATGATGTCAATAGACTTATTGTAGAAAATGAAAAGACGAAAAAAATGAGAGGTCGGACGACTCGATCAGACCCTTAGTCTAAGGGAAAATTGGAAAAAACCGTCTAAAATGCAGTTTTTTCAAAAGTTCATAACTCGGTTATTTTTTGAGTTGTAGCGTAGATCCTCCGGCCATTATTAGAGAGATTTTAAGCCCCTTAAAAAATCTTCTTATTACGGCGATGTTATGGTTATTTTTGCTAACCATAACCATAACCACGACGATTAAACTAAGTTATTTTGAACCCCTACTTTAAACTTCATATATTGACAGGTGACGGTGCGTTGATCCTTATTTTGTTTTGGTTTTCCTAACCTCAAAATATCTGGTGTTTAGTTTATTTTATATATAATTTTTGAAATGGAGGATGATTTGTTGAATGTTATAAATAGAAGAAACCGTGATGCGGACTTAATAAGGTCTAGGAGTTGGGTTATGTTATCAAACGCCATTACTTTTTACACGTTGCCAGATACTCAATTAAAATTTTACAATCACGACATCGCAAAAATATCAGGCTTTGTATTTGAACTCTGAACAATATAACGATATAACAAAAAAATTATAACAAATTTTCACTAGGTTTAGGGCTTTTTGTTCATACTTTTATGTTATATATTTTAATGAGCACGTACGTCTCATATGTCAAATGTATTTAATGCTCGAAAAGCTGAAAGGTGCGGCAACGGTGCTGTAACGCATAACGATAAACATAACCATAACATGGATCTTTATTTTTCCGTAAGTAACGGAATCGGTTATCGTTAATAACGTTAACGAACAAGCAATAATTCATTGCGCATGCTCACAATAACCATAACGAAAGAAAGGTGAATAAATAAGGGGCTCTCTATTAGCTATTGATATAGACTTTATTTGTGCGAAGAGCAGGAACTATCCGATGCATAGTTTTTGATCTGTGGCCATTTGATTATGTTACTATGCAATTTTCCAGCCGAATTTTGAAATCGTAATTGAAAACGACAATTAATTGGAGATAGTTGATGAAATAAATTATATGGGAGAATTAATTAACAGAAAACTAAAATGTATCAAAAGTTACAAACAAAATATCAAATAAATCAAACTACATGTATAAAATATCAACTAATCTAGGTCCAAGGCAAAAGAGAAACCTGTATAATATGATTATAGTGTCACATCTTATATATTGATAAAAAAATGTGAGAAATTCATGTCGTTTAAGCTCAAATAAAAGGTAAAAAGAAATATGAATGAAATAGACGTAATCATTTTATTACATTTTAATAAAGGAACAAAATACAAAAGTTAATTATTATAAAATATAAGAAAAAAAATTAACATATAATTTCTTCTAATGAAAAAAAAGATTATGTACGTAGTATGTGTATGTAGTTAATTTTCCCTGGATGGGCCTGCAACTGCATCATCACGGCTCGACGAATTTACAAATAGCTAAGAACTACGTTACGTTCCACTCGAGTCGATTTTGAATTACTATCCTAAAAAGTAGTACATTTAGGTTTACTTGATGAACCTTTTAAGTACAATAGGACAGCGTGCAAAAAGTAAGTACTGTCCTATTAAAATGAGTACATATGGTCACCCTATACATACTGCTCAAGAATACTGTATTTTACAAAGAATAAATGTATATTACTTATTGTATTATTATAATTTTGTATGTTTACAAGCTTAATTAAATCTCTGATTCACTCAAAACTATAAGAAACTAACATTTTGTATATTCAGTTCTGGACTCAATCTGGCCCATTAAGGTTGTATGACCAAAATTACAATAGCAGTGTATAATTCTTAATATTTTATTTTACTTGTTAACTTAGTAAAATGAAGTAATTGTTTAGGATCATCATGACAAATTATCACTTAGTAGGTAACGACGAATTCCATCAACTATTTGATTCTCTATTGGGATCTGACATTCCAGCTGGCGCACTCTGGCGGCCAGATGGATGAAGGTTCTATTTCACTTCACTACAACACTATTTCAAGTACAAGAAAGTTTTCCTATAACAAAACTCATATTCGAAGCCCTGAGGAAGAGTAAAATTATATTCGAAAGCTTGGCAAAGAATGAATTCTCCTATATATATATATATATATATATATATATATATATATATATATATATATATATATATATATATATAATATATATATATATATATATAAATATATATTTATATATATATATATATATATATATATATATATATATATATATATATATAGGTATATATATATATATATATATATAAATATATATATATATGGGTATATATATATATATATATGTATATATATATATATATATATAGGTATATATATATATACATATGTATATATATATATATATATATATATATATATATATATATATACATATGTATATATATATATATATATATATATACATATGTATATATATATATAATATATATATATATATATATATATATATATATATATATACAAGGGCGCACCAGGATTGAGTTTTCGGGGGGGGGGCTGAATCAAAATTTACCTCCTTAAATTTAAATAGAAAACGCACATCCCGTATCCGGTAAATCACAATAGATCTTATGGTTGACTGATAGTGACCAGTGGGCTCATTTCAAAATAGTAGATGAGCTCATTTTACAGTTATTATCTTAGTAATCTCAATTCTTTTGAATTACTCTTTTAAATCTCTGGGGGGCTGCAGCCCCATGGCTCCCCCCCCCTGGGTGCGCCACTGTATATATATATATATATATATATATATATATATATATATATATATATATATATATATATATATATATATATATATATATATATATATATATATATATATATATATATATATATATATATATATATATATATATATATATATATATATATATATATATATATATATATATATATATATATATATATATATATATATATATATATATATATATATATATAAAATGGGTGGCACATTTAAGAAATTTGAATGGCATGGGGAGTCAAGTGGTACACTATTATTAAGGTATTTAAATTTTTTTTAAAAACATTCCATAATTTTCCGAACAGTAATAAAATCTATTACCACAGAAAGTGATTGATAATTTCAATAATTTGAAATTATCAATCTTCCACGGGAGTTGGTTATATATAACTAGAATTTTTCATGAATTAATTGTTGAATAAAATCTTTGTTTGAATATATGATAACATGTGATATTTCGCCACATGCTACCACTACTATTAATAATAATAAACTCACCTATGAATTTAATTACAAATTGATGTTTATTATCGAACATCTACGTGAAAATGTCGAGCATAATTTTTAAACCTGTTTGGTAGTAAATAAATTCGTTACAAAACTTTTTCGTTCATTTTTTTTTGACACTTTCGAAAATGTTTTTACATTTCAACGCAAAGCAAAATTGAATGTTTAATTTAGACGAACTACATAGCGTGTTGAAAACGCAAAACGATGTCGTCCGTCCGCGTTGGCAAGTTGTGACACCCCTAGCAAAACACGAAACAATACAAGTATCCATCAACTTCATTGTACAAGATTCTAATATGCTAATTCGCTAATTGCTAAGCTGAGCTAATAATATAACATATTTATTTTCTCGAGTACACTGCGAGACTGGCGCCCTCTTTTAACCCTATTGATAGGTATGAGCATACTTGAACAAAGAAATCGTCATGTTAACACGTATCCAACTATAATTTGGCAGGACAATTATCTGAGAAATAAATCCTATTGGGATCTGACATTCCAGCTGGCGCACTCTGCCGGCCAGATGGATGAAGTTTTTATTTCCAACGCTAACAAATGCAATTGCATGTACAGGTTTCTGTTCTGTTACAAATTACGGCGTAAAATGTGAAAAATGGAAAGTGCAAATTTTGTAAAACGTAGAATCAGCAAGTCTAGAGAGTTATGTTGCGTGGAAATTTGTAAATCAGTTGCATATACAAATGTAACTGTTTGACAAATTTTTGCAGAGAGAATATCATTTTGGAGAAAAGGAAAAAATTGATTCATTAAAGGTATGGAAAATCAATCTGAAGAAGAAGCAGTCAACCCCGAAAATGACGGTGTGTTCTTTGCATTTTAGAAGAGAAAATTACATTCTTCCATGTAATTAACTCCATCTTTGAAATTCAGGTTTGTTTTCTTTATTAATGAAAATTCAAGATGTTGCAGCCAAAAGGAGTTTTGAAGAAAAATGCCATTTCTGCGTTTAATCTTCCAAAAGCTTATGATAAGGAAAGGAAGCAGACAGGAACGTATCCAGGGGAGAGGTCCGGCCCCCCTCCCCGAAATTTGAAAATTTTTTCCATTCGATATTCTTCACTGAAAAGTCTTCAGTATAGAATTTTCTGAATTTATTCAAATAAGTCCACATTTTTGAGTGATTTTCGTCTTTCAGTAACCCCCCCCCCCCATCATATAACCTTTTTTTCGTTCTACCATCTAATCTTCACAATCTAAAAGATCTCCACGACGCTCGAGTAAATCCATATTTAGCATCTCGGGTTCCCTAATATCAAAGATTTTTTGATAATTTCGAATTATTGAAGAATTTTCCTTGTTCACTTAACGTGATATAAAATGAAGTTAGTGTTTGTTATCATTATGTGTTCATCACGTAGTAACGACGAAATTTATAATGTTGAAAATCAAAATTACGCTCAAAACATCAAAGGTTAGACGCTATCATGACAAAATTTGAGTTTTTTCTGTGATCCGTAGATCTGATGACCAAATGTCGAAATTTCACACTTTTGTCACAAATTACAGCATTTTTATCAAATGACATTCAATTCAGATGTGCATTTTTATAATAATACTGCGTTTTTCTCTTATCCGTATGCAAATAATACACACCATGGGCAGTTTTGTAATGCAGTCACAATAATTCGATTGACAAATGGTAAGAATTTATAATTTTTCATTATAATATTTCATCAACACATTGGTGTTATTATTGATAGTTTCCCAATTATTTAACGTCTGTTATTTCCATTTGTAATATAAATAGACGAGTGAGCTGTTCTTGCGTCCATCTAGTCCCATCAGTTAACTGAATTAAATGAACTTTCAAAATTAGGCGAATGCGCCTAAAATGTTTTGCCTAGGTATCTAAATTTTGACATTGCATTTTCAAACAAATTAATTTTAATTAATTTTTGAAGTGGTAACTTATTTAGCCGCGTTGATGGATATTTGGTAGGGTAAAAACTGATGTGTTCGCTTCACCGATGACCTCGATATGCTCGTTACGTATTGCGCCAGACTAGCGACACGTTGAATAGCGGCCTGTGCACAGGGTGTCGCATTTTGGGTACTTTTGAATGGTATCTCCGTTATTTTTTAAGATAGGGGGGTACGGTTTTCGCGACACTGTGCTACTTTATCGTAACACTGAAGACGCCGTCAACAGAATTTTAATAGTCCTTTCAGTTTTTAAGATGCAGGGCATTTTTGAAAATGTTGCATTTTGGGATCCCCGTCGTATCGCCGTTATCCTTCATCTTATCGAAAAGGTAATATAACATTCTTATAGATTCTTTCCGTATAATGCAGTGGTGTAGATAATTTTTGTTACATATTCACTATTTTCGAATTATAAAGCAAACTATTATTTTTTTAAATGGAATACCCTGTATATTTATAGACTATGAAATTTGTCTTTTTTTCATTTTCAAAAATATATGATAGTATAAACTTCTTTTCAGGAACGCGTAAATAAAGGACAATTTTCTGAAATTAAATGCGTAATTTAATAGTAGACCATGGATATTGTTCACGACAAGAAACAAAAATAAATGTCAAACCAATATCATTGGTTTTTGGATCGACTTTTGGTTTATAAAGGTGTTTATTTTCGTTGTTTTGGTATTATTATTCAATTGATATTAATCAATGTCTTCGAATAATGCAGCGTATGGAAAAAATGAAATGCTGGTATGTTTTATACAGAGTAATGAAAATTCTGAAGAAGCAACGAAATTATATTTCGTTGCTGCTTGCGTAAGTAAGCTATAATGGCTATGAAAATCTCTACTATCATTTTAATTATTTTCTTGTTAGATATCCAGAAAGAAGGCAACCGTTTTTTGAGAGAGCAAATTTAGTTGCGCACGGATCATTTGTTCACCCGCGTACTAAAATATACAGCAAAGAGAACAGGAAATTGGTGTGCCAAAAACTGACAGAATTGCATAACTTCGAGAGGCAATTCATTTAGCCTTTCGAAATCTGCGAATGAGAACAAGGTTCTTTTGAACGCTATTCAAAGAATTACAAAGATGTACCAATTTCGCATCAGAAAAAATAATCGTCAATTTGAACATCACCCTCAATTTTTTTTAATAATGTTATTTATTTGTGTTTGTAATATTGTTACTTTACGCTACAAAACTGTTGACACAAACTTACTGATAGAAAAAAGATCTATAGGTATTTTGAACTAAAAGATACCTATATGCAAGGTATCTAATTCTTTGTTAGTAATATGTAACTTTCACTTGTTCGTTGTTGTTATCCATGGCCTTCTATTGATTTATGCATTTAATTTCAGAAAATTGTCATTTATTTGCGCGCTCTGAGAAAGTTTATACTATCATATATTTTCGAAAAGGTAAAAAAAGACAAGTTTTATTCTCTATAAATATACAGGGTATTCCATTCAAACATAAGTTTGCTTTATAACTTGAAAATAGTAAATATGTAACAAAAATTACCTACACCACTGCATTCTACGGAAATCTATAAGATTGTTATATTACCTTTTCGATAAGATAACGGCGATACGACGGGGATCCCACAATGCAAAATTTTCAATGCCCCGTATCTTAAAAACTAAAAGGACTACTAAAATTCTGTTGAGGGCATCTTCAGTTTTACGAAAAAGTAGCACAGGGTCGCGCGAACAGCAACCCTCTATCTTCAAAAATAACGGAGATACCATTCAAAAGACACCCTGTACTTGTATACGCATATTAATACGCGAATACATTGTATATAACCGACCGTATCATATGCGTGTTTGGCTTCAGTGTTGCCAGCTGCTGGGCATAAAATGTCGCAAAAAATTACAAAAAAAACCGCTAGAAGTCGCTAGCGAGCGAAGCGAGCTAAAAGCGCGCCGCAGGCGAAATTTTTGAAAATTTAGAGACTTTTTTTCGTGATTTAGCGACATTTTTGATCATCTTTCCTTATTTTCAGGCAGTTTATTTTATAACATCAGATAAAAAATCGTAGACATTTTTTTTAAATTCAGAATAAAAAATAGAATAAACGTTAGTTATAGCTATAACGATATAAAAAAAAACATCATACAAAATGAATATGAATTCTCCTATAACATTTCATTAGGAACTATTGATTGTATGTAGATTTCTGTGTTTTACCTTTTTATTTTTACTCTTACTGGAAATGTATTATTGCATGTGTGCCATACGAATAAATAAATAAGTTATGAACTATAGGTAGGTACATTGATAAATAACAAAATATATTTTTCAGACTTATTTGAAGTATTTCTTTGGTCGCACCACACATTAACCATGTCAACTCATATTTCTAATCCATCAGCAATTTGGTGGGATCACTATTTGTAGACTCAAAATTTTTATTTGTTTTCTGAAGCAATGATATGATAGGATAAAGAAAGTTTAAGTATATTCTGTTTTGATTATCTTTATACATACTGTACGGGGTGTCCCAAATTCGAGGGTGACCATTGGGATCTCGGAAACTATAAGAGATACGAAGTCGGTTAAATTATGGCAAAGTTGCGCAATTTTATGACCAATAAAATTCCGTTTTCAAATTTGAAAAATTCCGAATACTTCCGAAGATATTCGGAAAAAACCGAAATTTTGTAAAATAGGTTTTATTTTGTCCTCGCCTTATTTGAAGAGATATTTTAAAATAAATGCCACTTTGTTATTGTCACCTTTCCTCCTTTATAATATAGTGCTATTAAATTTCAAATCCGACGTTTCGTCTCCGAGATACCATCATAAACTTTATTTTTTTAAATACGGACCTGGATTTTTTATTACGTTTTTTGGTAGCTTATTACCACCTTAAAGTAATGACGTATCATAAAAATTATTGGCATCTATAAACATTTTTAGCAGTTGAAAATAAATGATAGAAGCTGAAAATCTGACAGGTGTATGAAACAAATAAAACATTATGACATTTCCAGGTAAGTTCTGGTTCTTTTGTTTCACAGACATCTTTGGTTTATTGTAAATTAGATATTTTTATAGATGCCGATAATTTTTCAATTTTTATGTTACGTCATTGCTTTAAGGTGGTAATAAGCTACCAAAAAACGTTATAAAAAATCCAGGTCCGTATTTAAAAAAATAAAGTTGATGATGGTATCTCGGAGACGAAACATCGGATTTGAAATTTAATAGCACTATATTATAATGGAAGAAAGGTGACAATAACAAAGTGTTATTTATTTTAAAATATCTCTTCAAATAAGGCGAGGACAAAATAAAACCCATTTTACAAAATTTCGGTTTTTTCGGAATATCTTCGGAAGTATTCGGAATTTTTCAAATTTGAAAACGGCATTTTATTGGTCATTAAATTGCGCAACTTTGCCATAATTTAACCGACTTCGTATCTCTTATAGTTTCCGAGATCCCAATGGTCACCCTCGAATTTGGGACACCCCGTACAGCATTTCAGCTGTGTAGCAGTGCTCACACTCATTCTTACTATACTGAAGTGTGCTGTCAGGGAGTCCCACTGATCCAAAATTTGTTTTATTGCACCTTCAATTGACATCCACCGTGTTTCAGCTACCTTAGGAATTTTCAAAGGAGTTTTGTCATTATTTACAGTTTTGTCACAAATTCATGTGAGCAAAATATCTCCATAAAAATCTCTATGACTATGTTGAAAACGCTAAAATTCAGACACGTCGCAAATCGAGTTGAAATGTCGCATTGAACCAACCTAAAAACTCTAGATTTAGCGACAAAACCGCTAAGATGGCAACCCTGTTTGGCTTTGTGGGGCAAATTTTATGAGTTCGCATCACCGACATGCTAGTCACGTGTTGCGCCAAACTGGCAATGCGCAGCAGCGTTTGTACATGTATACGAATATATACTTAGTATTATTTTAATTAAGTTGTTTTAATTTTTTGTACTGGGCTTGCGCAACCCATCCTACGATTTGATGGATAAATAAACTATATGAAAATGTATATAATCAATGCACGGATTGCCAATATATCTGAACACCAGACTAATGTTAATAATTTCAGTTCACAAATTAAGAAATTTAAATTATTCATAGCATAATTGATATAAAAATTTAAAAAGAAAACTAAGTTATTCCAAAGTTTCAAGTTTTCACTTCTGTCGGCAGTTCGTATGACTGTCTACCTCTTTTTCTGTTCTTCGTCCGTTTTCTTAGTCATACGAATTTTGTTTGAACAGATAGTTTAGGTAGATAGGATAGGTAAAGCTGTTAATGGGTTCGACCTCCACAGAATCCTTGGGTGTTTTGTATGCTTTATGGACTACAGTTTTACTCTGGTTTCGAATGGTTTATGGGCTTGTAAACAATGTACAGAGAGAGAGAGAGAGAGAAATAAACTTTATTGATTATAAATCAAATGGCTATCGACCTCAGTCTTCCAGCCGTCAATGTATATTATTCAACAAATAATTTTTAATAGAGCCACTGACACTCATAAGCATACACATATATTCATACCTAACCCAGGATTTGAACCGAGTACACCTGCTTCATATATGATCACTCAACCTCTGCTACTCAAGGCGTGTGTTTGTGTGATAAAATTTAAATGAATAAATTTGATACAAATATGTTTTCCGAATCGACCAAAATTTATCATATATGAATATTCATTTTGAACCCTCACGTAATAATAAAATATTCCTGATTAATGCATGTTGAGCCCTTCAAGGATGGGAATTTCTAGAATATTCAGGTTCCGGTTCCATAACATTCTACAATACTTGGAAACATTATATTTCGAACATAGAGGAGATTCTGCGTGAAATTCAATAGTTATTTATGTACCAAGTGCGTTATATAGATCCTAGCGCCCGGAGGGAAATATTCGGCCTGAGGGCCTTTGGCCTGAGGGAGTGAATGTTAGGATTTAGTAACGCACGTGGTGCATAGAAGATTTTATTTTTCACGAAAAAATTATTTTATTATAATGGAAAATCGATTTTAAAATCGGTTCATTGCTCATATAGTCTCCATTTTCCTTCTCATAGTAGGCATGTCATTTGTTGATATTTTGAAATTTGTGAATATTTTTTTCATCATATTCAGTGAATGTTATTGCTGCTTTCTTTGTGTAGTCTTATAGAAATAATGGATATGAAAATGAATATCATAGAAAATGCAGCCAAAGCTGCGAATAATTCATTGCCGGAGAAATCCAGAGTCGTATGCGACAATGATTATGAAGTATTTCATCAATGGCAGTTGCTTCATTTCTCCTCGTGCAATTAGCGGGCGTTATGATCCATTATGCCCGCTCATTAAGCCCTAGGGCATAATGAGTGTATTTATAGCAACCGTATCTAAGGTAAAATCAACAAATAATATACAAGTGAAAAATAAAATATAATAGAAAATGGTGGAAGTCTCGAAAACATTCCGCAAATTTCACAAATTTTTGATGAAAATTCAGATCTTTTGGAATTTTTTATGAAAATTTTAGATAGTTCTATAAAATTCAAGAAATTTTTTGAAAGTTTTTGGACGTTCTAGAATATTCTGTCATGTTCGCACAACTTTGTCACTCACCAAAATCAAGATTTCGCTTCTCAGTTAGTGAGTCTATTCTAAAATGTTCTGGAACATTGGAAACCCGCGTAACGTATTTTAGAGAGACATATTTTGTCTGGAGGATTGGTCTGGTTAAATGAGACTTATAAGTAATTATTTAAATTTTGTGTTTATATCATACATCGCTTCAATGATGAATGGAAATATCATAATGTTAGATCATATATAGAAAATCTCGCTTTGCTCACTGTTTTATTAATTTCAATTCATAAAATATTTTTTTTGTTATTCGAAGTATATAAATATATAAAATATAAATAAGAAACAATATACTTTGTTTTTTATCACTATTTTTATTAAATTGTTTGCGACAGCAGGTTCGTAGTACTACTACATTTTCAATCGAATGAATCAAAATTGTAGTGGTACTACGAAACTGCAGTCGCAAATAATTGAATAAAAATAGTGATAATAAGTGGAGGCTATTTTTTACCCTGAGGCGAAGCTAAAGGGGTTATAGTCTCCCGACAAAAAGTTGGTAACTGGCCCGATTTTGAAAATTCCAACGGATATCGATAAAACACATATGATTTCATTAGGGAATTTGAATTCCCAATTTTTACCAACGAAGAATAAAAAATTATAGCGCATTACGACATGCGCATGCGCCAAGGTCGATATGTACGAAGTCCTACAAAACATGCGTCGAAGTGCTCTGTGTGCCACGGTAACCAAGCGACGTTGATAGCTTAAGCTTGATTCTGCGTCTGTGTCTGCTTCCCATCCATAGAGATATCTTATCAATTTGATTCATAATTTGCAGCAAAATGAGCCGTGATAGGATATTCAAATTCGACAGTCAAACAATGAATTTTTTGGCTAAATTTTCACGGATTTTATTCGTAATATCGACTTATTAATACATTTATTGCAATTTTCCTTCAATTCATTCGTAAAATCGACTTTCATTGTTATTTAATTTATATAATAGGTACATTCAAAAAATATTGACGACATGCACATGCGCCGAGGGGTTTTATCATACCTAGTGCTACTCAGTAGGGTGTCCTTCATTTTTCTCATTTATATTTTAAAATAAAATTGGGAAAATCTGCAACTTCGTTAATAATCATAAAATTATGAATAACTGAATTCATATGGCCGTTCTTATAAACGTCATCCAGGTTGTCAAAATATCTACAATTTCAGAAATCATTGAATAAATAAATTTCACGATGAACGATCGAAGAGTGCGTGATATTGATAAATCTCAATTAAACAAGTCTTAATTATTTCCAACATTTGAAAAATGAAGAGACATTCTGCAATATGTCTCACATATATGTGATGTTCAAATCAATTTTTAGCATTGTTAAAATGCAAAATCAGAAACCAGAAAAACAGTGAATTTTAAGAAGCAAATTTTTGCCTTACCCGTCGTAAGGCAACTTGATTGATGAAGGAAGTCATGGCTACAGTGATTTGGGATGTACACAGTTCAGTTCACGTCGTTTTCTCTTAAAAATAAAAAACGTTCGATGTGTTTTTTATATCAATTTGTTGGACCGTTGCTACCTTGCGGTAAAAGAAAAAGGAGTTCGTTTGAAGATGGCAGTGTTGGTGCACAACTCCGTCGTCGTCATGGCGACAACTAATGCGCATCCACCATACACACCAGATTTATCACCTAGCAATTATTTCCTATTTCCAAATATAAAATATTTCCTGGGTGGAAATTTTATTTGCTATAACGATGAGGTCATTACTGAAACACTTATTTTGAAGCTTGTGGGTATTTTTTGGATCAGATACATGAGATAGAAAAACTTTGAACTAAATGTAACCTATGTTGAAAAATAAAATGAATTGTACACATAGAATCTATCAACTAGATGAACCTATAGTCTAGTCAACAAGTTGAAAAACGGGTTAGTTCTTGGTAAAGCTCCTACAAATATAAGCGACAGCTCATTCGATTCGGAATGACGTCTAGAAAAATGTATTTCGCACATAAACAATTACAATTGTTATTGACAAATTAAGATTAACAAAATATGGTATTTAAGAAATTTTGAAAAAAAACCTCAAAGATGAGGAAATTTCCAATAAAAAAGTCCGGACTCCGGGAACTCTGCCTATATTATTTATAATTTTAATTTAATGCCGAAAATATGGCTCCGCGCGGCTGTTGAGCTATGGACGCATTGCCGCTAAAGCGAGTGCACCACATCAAATAATTTTGTTATAGTAACAAATAATAATTTAAAAACTTGAATAAATAATGTTATCATCCAGACACTTGAACGCAAAAATCGAAGTTAGAAAAAATTTTTTTGTATGAAGGATTAATTTAACTTTCAAATCACTTGAAGACCAAGTTTATAACTGGTGTTAATCAACTACTATGTCTACTTGTTTATATGAAAATTTGAGATTTTCTTGACTTTATCGTATCTTTTATGTTTTATAAGTTAAATAATGAAACCACAGCTATGAATAGTGGAACAATTTTGTTCAATTATGAAATATCTACCAAAGCATTATTGGACAAAATTGTTCACGATTCATAGCTGTGGTTTCATTATTTAACAAGTTATAAGTCATAAAAAATACGAGAAAGTCAAGAAAATCTCAAGTTTTTATAAACAAATAGACATAGTAGCTGATGAGCAATAGTTATAAACTTGGTCTTTAAGTGATTTGAAAGTTTAATTAATCTTTCATAAAAACCAGACTGAATGTCCATTATCGTAGTTCTAATAGTTAATAAATTATATCAATTTGTTACTTGACAAATCGAATTACACTTCAGTCGTGTAATATTTCAAAGTATTTTAAAAAGTAGAACAAAGTTTTTTTAGTACTTTCATATGTATGGCTGTTTTTGTTATTTTTTTCAGCTTAAGAAAAAAATATAACGCTTTATAGAATTTGTTTATAACAAATTTTTGATTTAATAAACAATGGAATTATTTATGAAAAAAAAAATTTTTTGTTAACCTATGAATAAATGCCAATTATGATTCTTAAAGAGAAAATACTTTCTTCACTAATTATTTAAACAATCGAAATATAAAAAAAAATAATTATAAGCAATTAGTGGAAAGTGGAAAAACATATTCAAAAAATATCAAACTTGTCTATTTGTTTATAAACAATATCTTAAAAAATAATTTAAAAAAATTTTTTCGAAAATCATTCGATCCTATTGTTGGATACAGAAACAGCAATAACATATTATTTGTTGAATAAAATTTTTTTAACACCATTTCTAGAACATTTCATTATTTGTTAACTTGAAAAAATCGTTATAAACAAAATGAAAAACTTTAAGAAAATTTTATCCCATGATCTTTTTAAGTATATATACATATATATATATATATATATATATATATATATATATATATATATATATAGCAGGCGCTCCACGAAGCCAAAATTTGTAGGTCAATTATTCAAACTTTTATGTCGTTATTTATGAGAAAGGAGATTGGAAAACAAATGGCTAATAAACAATAGTATAACTTTTTGAAAAATTCACTTAAAATTTTTTTTCCAACTTCGATTTCTTCGTTCAAGTGTCTGGATGATACCATTATTCATTCAAGTTTTTAAATTGATATTTGCTACTATAAAAAATTAAAATTTATTTTATGTGGTGTACTCGCTTTAGCGGCAATGGGTCCATAGCTCAACTTGAAAACAAAATTGAAATTATAAATAATATAGGTAGAATTCCGGAAATTAGTTATTTGAACGTATCCATAGCCCTCTGGAATAAAAATTTATTTCGGAAAACAAATAGAAATACATTTATAAACAGTAACAAATGAAACACGGTTGTATTTTGAATGTCATATGGAGAAAAAATTTCTTCCACTGGAAGCTGATTTTAGATGGATAAATGAAAATTGTTTATTATGCACCCACTTAGTTAGACATATGCCTATAGTTCTGAGAGTATAATAATTCACCAATCATATGATCCTCTTATAACTTTTTATATAAAAACAAATGTAGATACCGAATAAATATTATTTCGGGAAGTTTGTTTTTTAATTCAAACTGGGAATCCAAGGAAGCGTCATCTATTGTCGGCGACGTGAAATCATCTATAATATGATTTCTAATTTACTCGCAGGCTAATATTTGACAGCGGCCGATTGGTAGATGCCGCAGATTAAATATTATCCCGCGAAACAATCCTGAAATATTGATAAATATCATTTAACGACTCTAAGAAACTGTCTCCGGGAATTGCTCCTAGTTGAGGCCCTTCTCATAATCTAAGTTATGGTTGAACTGACGATTATGGGAAGCGGCTAACCTAACCTTAGCTATTATGGTTTTCTTTGGGCAAGACGCCTTTTACGCCTTTCTTTTCCTTTAATCAAAGAAACGATAAGGCGATTTAAGAAAATGAAATGAAATTTGTTTGAATTAATTAATACAATACAGCAGTGTTGCCAACCCCAACTCAGTGAAAAACTACATATGTGCTTCGCAAAAACTGTAGAAAACTGTAGATTTTAATTTGAAAACGGTAAATGTACAGTTTTTTCTTAATTTATGGTTTCAAACTTCATTTAAAGGTGGTAATCAATATAACAAACAATAAACATTGGAAATCAAACGTTTTATCAAATGATCAAATTATGATTTGAGCATTTTGTGCAAAAAGTGTTAGAAGAAAACCAGCTCCGCCATTGTTTGTCAAATAGTTTGATATGTTTTTCACTCGACTTTATTATTTATATCTTTGTTATTAACAATTTTATGCAAAAAATCGTCAAAAAATTTTTAGTTTTTTGCTTATAAAATTGAAACTATCAGAGTAATCGTCATGGTGTCAATAGACTTATTGTAGAAAATGAAAAGACGAAAAAAATGAGAGGTCGGACGACTCAATCAGACCCTCAGTCTAAGAAAAAATTGGAAAAAAACGGCCAAAATGCAGTTTTTTCAAAAGTTCATAACTCGGATATTTTTTGAGTTGTAGCGTAGATCCTCCGGCCAGTATTAGCTATTGATATGAACTTCATTTTTGCGAAGATCAGGAACTGTCCGATGCATAGTTTTTGATCTGTGGCCATTTGATTATGTTACTATGCAATTTTCCAGCAGACCTGAATGCGACAGGTATGGTCCGATTTCAATTTACTAAAAAGATTTTGAAAGTAGAATTCTCATAGTTCAAAACGTTCATCTTGGTTTTTCATAAATACGCTGAGAAATATGTTAAAAATAAAGCTGAACATGACAAAAAACGGCCGAGCGCGTAAGAGTAGTTGAAGAGTGGGGGTTTACAATTATTATCTGACAACGTTTAGAAATTACTGTCACGTTCAAAATGCCGACGCTTTCGAATGTCATACTTCTCCTTGCCTGCTGCTCTACCCCCACTTTTCAACTACTCTTACGCGCTCGGCCGTTTTTCGTCATGTTCAGCTTTATTTTTAACATATTTCTCAGCGTTTTTATGGAAAACCAAGATGAACGTTTTGAACTATGAGAATTCTACTTTCAAAATCTTTTTAGTAAATTGAAATCAGACCATATCTGTCGCATTCAGGTCTGCTGGAAAATTGCATAGTAACATAATCAAATGGACACAGATCAAAAACTATGCATCGGACAGTTCCTGCTCTTCGCACAAATAAAGTTTATATTGATAAATAATACCAACCGAAGGATCTACGCTACAACTCAAAAAATAACCGAGTTATCTACTTTTGAAAAAACTGCATTTTGGACGGTTTTTTCCAATTTTCCCTTAGACTAAGGGTCTGATCGAGTCGTCCGACCTCTCATTTTTTTCGTCTTTTCATTTTTTTGCCTAAAATTGTTAATAAAAAAGACATAAATAATAAAGTCGATTGAAGAACATATAACTATATCATGTGGAACTATTTTACACACAATGGCGGAGCTGGTTTTCTTCTAACACTTTTTACATGAAAAAATCTCTGTAGCTTGGCCTATATACAATTACCTGCTATTTCGCTCTCAATCTGCAAATTTTCTTGATTTTCGATCTCTTCATTGTTTTTGAGATCGTACATAATTTTATTGAACTTTTCGTAATCAATTTCGAAACAATTTTCAATTTCAGATCTCGTATGTAGAGTGCCATTTATTGAGCTCGTAGAAAGTTTATTTCTTATTTTTGTTTTCAAACAAGCGCTCTACCTTAGTAGTGCGGCAGACACAGAAGTTCTTTGGTAACAGTTCGCGAAACCCTGTTTACTTAGTTATATTGTCCGTGCATATACTTTTTTTTTTTTAACTCGAGGGAGCTACAGTTTAACGCCGGTTCCGAACGACCAATGGGCTTGTAAACTATGTACATTACCCAACATTTTTCATCATAAATAACCACTAAATTCCGGACATATACAACACCCAAGAGCGAGGTGGGACTCGAACCCACAATCCTCGGTTTACAAACGGTATAAGGCGGTTCACCTTACCGCTGGTCTACCGAGGCCTCTGTGCATATACTTGGAATGATATAATAGTTCGTAGTAGATGACGCTAGCATTTAAAATTAAAAAAACTGTAGATTTGGAGGTCAAAACTGAAAACTGGGAACATTTTGAAAAAACTGTAAATCTACAGTTAAAACTGTAAAGTTGGCTACACTGCAATACAGTTTAAATAATTCAATCGTTACAGATAAGTCATATATTATACAAACGCTGTTTCATAGTATGTTCTCTTCTGTTATTGAAGTTGGTTTGTTACCTATTCTCTATTTTATATTTGAGGCCCTTCTCATGATTCTCAAAATTTCCTAAATATCACTAGCTTATGAGTTATTAACGAAATACAAAAGGCCATATTTTGTTCATCTTAATTTGTTAATAACAATTGCAATTGTTTATGTGCTAATTAATCCTCGAAATAAATTTTTCTAGACGTCATTCCGAATAGAATGAGCTATCGCTCATATTTTTAGGAGCTTCACCAAGAATTAACACGTTTTTCATTCTGTTTCATATCTGATTATATATATATATATATATATATATATATATATATATATATATATATATATATATATATATATATATCGATTTTATTAAAAAGTTGACGTTTCGCCACGACATTCGTGGCTTTATCAAAACTTTTGAATAATTGAAAATTTCTTTAGCATTTTGATATTAAAGTAGCCCACACTGCACAAAATCAAATAAAACAAATATGTTCTAAATTAAAAAGTAAAACACCTAAACCAAATTTCAGATACCGGTCTCCAGATGTCAATGTTATCATTCATTGAATGATAACATTGACATCTGGAGACCGGTATCTGAAATTTCAAGAGAGCATACGATTCTTAATTTCGAGAATCTCATTCCACGTAGTATTAATGTTGACTAAGGGTCCTAATTATAAGTTACACGCAATAATATGTCCAATATAGTTATTAGATCATCATTTTAACTCTAATTGTAAGTGAGGTTAATTTTTATATACATTACTTTATGTTTTTATCATTATTTTTGTATTTTAGCTTGATTTCTCCTGAAGAAGACACAAAGAAGTGTTGAAATATTGAGAAATTTTTTGAATAAATGAGTTTATAAACATATATTTTACTCAATAGACCGAATATTCCCGTGATTCAAACTCTATTTTGTATCAATAGGTCGTGATAATACTTATTAATTAAATATATATATATATATATATATATATATATATATATATATATATATATATATATATATATATATATATATATATATATATATATATATATATATATATATATATATATATATATATATATATATATATATATATATATATATATATATATATATATATATATATATATATATATATATATATATATATATATATATATATTTTTTATATATATATATATATTATTATTAATATAATATATATATATATATCTTTTATATATATATTTTAATATATATATATATATATATATATTATATATATATATATATATATATATATTATATATATATATATATATATATATATATTATATATATATATATATATATATATATATATATATATATATATATATATATATATATATATATATATATATACATATATAATCAGATATGAAACGGAATGAAAACCATTCCAGCACCTCACTGTTGAGCAAAAATGCGACTAAGGAACGTACTCAAAATTCTAATTTGCATGTGAAATCATTCGAACCGAAAACAATACTATAATTCGAAATCGTATATACTTAAAATTGTATATTGTAAAAAATTTTCACTTCAAATGAGAATTCATAGCAACTGTTTTTTTTTAATTTTTGTTACAGTGTTACTGCTTCGTGCTGGTTATGTTTTGATACAAATTGGCAGTATCCCGGTGAACGATGTATATTCCATACTTTTGCACAACATCTTGGACATAACGGTTACATTAGGTTCTTATGGATTGATGGGACACATGTTCTCTTTCGGACATGATTCCCTTGGAGGATTTATTGGTTCCAGTTCATCATTGTACACAGGCCACACGGACATGGATGAAATTATTTTTGGTAAGACTAGAATTAGAAAACATCACTTTTAGTTACTCAGTCGAATATGAAGTTGCGTGTAACTCATAAAAAAATAAGTACAAATATATATTATTTATGTTTCTCAGAATATTTCCTCCCTGACAAAAATTTCATGTAAATGGAATGCAAGATAGATTAATTACAGCCAATATTTCCCTCCTGTCAAAAATACCATGTAAATAGAATGCAATTATCGAAAATTACAGCGATTATATAACTCATGTATGAATAAGCCAATATAATCCGTGAATTTTGCATAACGACTGCGTATAGATAAGTGAATATACCCTTGACGACGTGATATAATCGTTTTGGTGTTTCGCCTCATGTCAATGTTTTGACGTTTGTCAAAAAAAATTAATATTTTTTATTCGTTATACTGACCTCGTCACTCGACGTATTTTCTTAAAACACCACTCGAGCTGCGCTCTCGTGGTGTTTCGCAAAATAAGTCTCGTGACTCGAAAGTATAATCAATTATGTTCGATGCTCTGGTGATATTAGGGAGTTTTGGAGACCCTAAATTTACACGTAAATTACGTTTTCGGTTATTCTGAGCATGCGCAAGACCTTTGAAATTACCGAGACGGTTATTAACCGATAACGTACTACGTTATCAACGGGACCTTAACGTTCGCTTGATAAACGTCCGTTATATTCGCGGTGTTGACAAGTTTAAACGCGCTTGTGTTAAATTGTTACAAACTAAATAAAAATAGACTATTTGAACTGTGATAAGTGACTAATATCATATATACTATCGTGCTAATTCGTTCCAAACTTCTTCCTTTGTATTAAAAATTCGCAAAAAATGTTATTTCTTACTATGTGGCAACCATCAATCGAGTCTGCGATCTGATGTTTTGAGATTGACAGTTTCCATATTTTTATTGGTTATGTCACAGTGCTATTTTGTTTTGTTTATTTGTGTAAATTGGCCGGCTCATTTTGATATTTTTTCAACGGTTTTTGTTCACTTGCCACGATATTCAAAAAAATTTCACTCTTAAAAAAAGACTACGATTTACAGGCATCTGGTTACTTCTTAGAGTTGTTCTAAGTAATAATCTATTTGAAAAACCAGATATTTGCACAGTGATTCAGCAGCACATTTCCCTTATAACAGGAAAATTATTTTCAATGAGAACAGTAAAATACATAAGCCTTCGATGCCTAAGAAATATATTTGCCCAAATTAATCACAATTTTTACTACAAACTTGCAAAATTGCATTTACCAGTTGCTTTATGTCCAGATCGTGTAATTATTGGGTTTGGTATCTGCAAAGTTTGGCATAACCGTGGCAAATCCTCTCTTTGAAAACGGAAACTTCTTTTCACCTCTTCAGCCTCAATATTATAAAAATCGAATCCGGGTATGTTTCCATCAATATTTTCAAGTTTTTCCTCCTCTTCAAAGATGTTATGTAAGATTATACCTCTCATTAAATTACGATCCACTCCCCCGCGCCTGATCGCTATTATATAGTCTATTACATCTTCCATGATAATTTACCCAAAGAACGCTAATAATAGGTCAATGAAAATTGGAAAAATCACCCGACAAAAAATAATACAAAAACACAAGAGAGGTTTTACTTACTTATTTGACGTTCGCAATAACTTTGAATTCCAATTCTCTTTTTGGATCTTCAACCCGTTAATAACGTTTTCCGTTCTGCGCAAACTCAACATAGCGGTTTACGATAATTACGTTGACTTTAAATAGAATCTCAAAATCTCCCTATTATAACTGATTATATAACTCATGTGTGAATAAGCCAATAGAATCCGTGATTTCGCATAGTTACTGCGTATTGATAAGTGAATATACCCTTGACGACGTGATATATTCGTTTTGGTGTTTCGCCTCGTGAAAATGTGAATGTTTTGACGTTTGTCAAAAAAAATTAATATTTTTTATTCGTTATGTAATCGTAACGAATACCAACTCGAGCAAACGAAAATAATCGTTATACTGACTTCGTCACTCGACGTATTTTCTTAAAACATCACTCGCGCTGCGCTCTGGTGATGTTTCGCAAAATACGTCTCGTGACTCGGAAGTATAATGGATTATATTCGATGCTCTTGTGATATTATAACTGATAATTGCATTGTAGAAATTGCATCGTACGTATCTATAGTAATTTCTATTTTAAAACCATGTTCATATTCGGGAAATATTCACTTATAATCTCCCTAGAGCCAGAGCCCTAGAGCCTAGAGCATGAAGTATTTCTCGAAGTGCGAATTTTTTGAAAATTTTCTTAAAAAATTCGCAACTGAGGAAAATTTCCGGAATATTAATTCATGCTCGCGGGAGATTCGGTAAGAAAATGTTATAACAAAACTTTTTTTTTCCCTTTCCTCTAGTAGGTACTATAAAATTATGTGATTTTGGTAGAATATTTGCTTCTCTATTCAATTATTTAAACCACATTTCACTAGAGCATAGGGAAATTAAAATATTTGATATCAAATCCGCGATAGAAGTAGGTATAACTACCTACTTAAATTTTATTTCCTTTCCTCTAGTTCTATAAAATTATGTGATATGGGTAGAATATTATATATTTTATTTAATTATTTAAACTACATATTACTAGAGCACAGAGAACCCAAAACAAATTGGTAATAAAACTATTTTCATTGCTTTTTATATATTGACATTTTGGAAAGTTGATTGAATTTATTTCTTTCAATCTAATGGTAACGTAATATGCATAGATCAGTATGTTAGCTATATGGATAGTAGACCCTATACATGTATCTATAATTAAGTTATAAAAAAATATCTATCAATAGTATATTATTCAACGAGCGGTAATGTAGGTCATAACTCACGCAGATGAAGTTTGCAGCACGAGCTGCAAGCGAGTGCTGTAATTCATCAAGTGAGTTATGACCATTACCGCAAGTTGAATACTATACTTTATCTACGACTATAACAATAAATACTAAGATACAAATACAAATTCACACAATTAATTTGAAAACGTCAGAATTATTCAAGTGACATTAGCAGATGAGTGACAGTCGATCTTACTTGGGTTCCTAGGAGACTATATAGTGAGTTTTAGCAGTGAGTTATTATTACTCACGCTGTTTGGTAATAGATACTATTAATTGCTAGAACGCAGTTGAATAATGAATATATTATTCAATAGGAATAGATAAAAATATTTTGTCCACGACTGTACTATAAATCATTCAATATACGTGTGCTTCCTGAAGTACAATTATACCTATTATTCACTAGCGTGTATAATGGTTTATTATACACTGCATGACGTCACACTCGAAACGTATGTCCAAACTTGAGACTATCATTCACATTGTCAGGATAGTATTGTTATTAGATTTTTAGGTTTTATGTAACTAAGATAACTTTTAGGCAAATTATTAAACTAATATTTAATATAATGCCCAACATATTGAATATTTACTCTAATAAATTATCTATTCCATTTTTATCAGAGTGAAAGAAAGGAATGGAATCGATGTCAAGTGAAATAGTTGACGTTTACGTGAGTATGCAGTTTTCAGTGAACACAGAAAATGTTATGTCAACGCTTTTGATAACTATTTTTATTGTTGAAAATGCAGATTATTACTAATTTTTTCGAGGAAGTCGTGGACAAAGTATAGTTATTCTACTCGCACAAAATTACAATTTTTCACTCGGGTGAATTGCGACACTCGCTTGCAGCTCGTGTCGCAAACTTCACCCTCGTGAAAAATAGCAATCATTTTGTGCTCGTTGAATAATATACTATTACGCCACTGTATTTATGACAGCTGTCAAGCCAGAGGGAAATTTCCACTTATTAATTTCCCTCTACGCAGGGAAATTTCCGGAGAAATTAGGTTATTGTCATAATGTCATAGCATCATGTCAAAATGCAGGAATCTGATTGGCTAAAATTAAGTGGTATAGAATTTTCCCCAAAATTACACTCATGCATCAAAATAACCGGATAATTTCGCATTCCAGCATGTTGTCTTTGAAAAACTGCATTCAATCATTTTCATATTTTCTCCAAAAATGTAAATGAACTCATGCAGTTTTTGACACGCTGTCATGCAGAATTATCGGTAATTTTGATGCCCTTGTGCAATTATTTACGATAATGTGAGAAAAAAGAAGAGAAGTGAGGCCTGGTAACGTCTACTCTACAGCTTTTTGTCGGCTGAATATATAAAACTCTGTCTCTTCTGATTCCTTCTGATATTAACTGCTCTTCAGATTCCTTCAATTTATCGATACTAGGCTCACTAATTTTTTGTGTGAAACTACCTTCGTCTGTTTAAGTTAGTCTCTTTCTCTGAAAACATCTTGGTTAAATCCTACAAAGTGATGGACGATATTTTTGAGTATTCACTAAAGTATCAGATTTAAGGTCTCGATTAATTCTTCTTTCTGAATGGGCTCTGTCTGCTTTCAAACTCCTTTCCGTATCATATTTTGGAAGATTACATGTAGGAACGGCATTTTTATTCGAAACTCTCCTTTTGGCTGCATCATCGTGAATTTTCGTTAATAAAGAAAACAACTTAAATTTCAATTATAGGAGGTAAATTCAATAAATTGCAAAGAACACATCGTCATTCTCGGAGTTGTGTTATTCTCCTTCAGTTTGATTTTCCATACCTTCAATAAATCAATATTTTCCTTTTGTTCAAAGTAATTTTCACTCTCTACAAAAGTTTGTATGGCATCAGAAACGGATGAAAGCTAACAATTGCATTTATATATGCTTTTGAATTACAACTTCACTCTTTTGTGCTTTACTTTGTAAGAAATCAGAATCTACATGCAATTGCATATGTTAACGTTGGAAATAGAAACTTCCATATGGCCGCCAGAGTGCGCCAGCTGGAATGTCAGATCCCAATATTTCAAATTATATTTGGATACGTGTTAACATGACGATTTCTTCTTCCTAGAATACTCATACTTATCAATAGGGTTAACAGAGGGCGTTAGTCTCGTAACGTACTCAAGAAAATAAATATTGTCTTATATTATTAACTCAGCTTAGCATTATTAGTATTTCGTACAATGAACCTGATTAGGTGATCCACACTTGTATAATTCGTGTTTTGTTAGGTGTGTGACAACTTGTCAACTCGGACGAACGACGTCGTTTCGCGTTTTCAACACGCTATGTAGTTCGTTTAAAACTTTAATAACACTTTGTTGAAATAATTAATATTAGGTTACTATCTGAGTCTGAGCGACTGCGGTCAATATGTATACTGACTTGTCAAGCAATTCAATCCCCTCGTCACTAGACTTGATTGTAGTGATGGGCAAAGTGACTCATTTGGATGTTTTGAAACAGTTGAATCAAATCATCAAGATGTTTCGAAACACTGATACGAAACAATGAAACATTTGAAACAGTAAAAAAAAATTGAATGGATGCATTCATGATTTAGAACTTGGTATTGTCGCATGTCAAATGCCCATTTGGCTCATGTAGAGTCGTACAGTAATAATTATAACGGAAATGCAATAATTAAATCAGATTTTGAAAATGTTGGATTTTTTATTTTTTATTGGCATATGGCGTAACAAAACATAATAAGATAACATGTTATAATATAAAAACAAAAAACATATCATTATGAAAACGCAAATTAAAAATAGGTTTCTTTAGAAAAATTTGGAAAAAAAATATACAAAAACAAAATCGAAAAATAAAAAAGTTTTAAAACATATTCATTTCAATCTATTATTAAAAGAAGTAAAAAAACTATTTAAAAATATAATTTTGGACCATTTCTGGGCGCCTAACCTGTTTCGTCTTTCGGTTATGATCTGCCCTGTTTTAGAAAAACAGAGTCCCTTTCGCAAGGGACTCGCAAAAAAAAAACATTTAAAACTGCTAATTACAAATTATAGGCGAATCAGAAACAAACGGCGCGAGCTAACAGATTCAAAACAAGTGTGCCGTAGTGCCGCGCGATGATTCGATTCATACACACGCGCACACACACACACACCCACATAAAACCATAGAGGTAATATGCAACCATGTATTTATTCATTGAGTAGGAATTACGATACATACCACTGAAACTGAATCCGAAATGAATCAGTGTATCGAAACTTAAAAGTTTGATGTATCGATACATTGAAACATTTCTATGATTCGAAACATTGTTTTGAAACATCGACTCAGTAGCCAACACTACTTGAATCTGTGTTGCCATTGCCAACCCCAACTTAGTGAAAAACTACATATGATTGTGCTTCGCAAAAACTGTAGATTTTAATTTGAAAACAGTAAATGTACAGTCTTTTCTTAATTTATGGTTTCAAACTTCATTTAAAGGTGGTAATCAATAGAACAAACATTGGAAATCAAACTTTTTATCAAATTATGAGTTGAAAAATTATTGAAACTATAACATTCATTATGATATGACACATGTTACAAGACTATACAATTACCTGCTATTTCGCTCTCAATCTGCAAATTTTCTTGATTTTCGATCTCTTCATTGTTTTTGAGATCGTACATAATTTTATTGAACTTTTCGTAATCAATTTCGAAACAATTTTCAATTTCAGATCTCGTATGTAGAGTGCCTTTTATTGAGCTCGTAGAAATTTTATTTCTTATTTTTGTTTTCAAACAAGCGCTCTACCTAAGACACAGAAGTTCTTTGGTAACAGTTCGCGAAACCCCGTTTACTTCGTTATATTGTCCGTGCATATACTTGGAATGAAAGTAAATTTCCATCAACTAAATATCAATAGGCGTCCGAAATTAAGATCGTAGCGCCGGAACGGCTAATATCGGTAGCGGTACTAGAGCATGGGAGATTAGCTGTTTGTTTACATTGGTTGTAATGGTATTTACGTTCTTTTCCTTTTGAGTTTTCGAACGTTTATCGTCGTAATTTGTGTTTTTTTTTGGACTTTGTATTTTCCTGTGATATATTGTGTTTGGATTGAGGACAATTTCATCTCTGTTCAACAGTAGATAACCTACCTACATCAAGTTGAAATTTACACTGAGTTTTTATCATCGAACATGAAAATCAATAATAAAATAAAGTAGAGGACGAATAAATTAATTGGTTGAAGGAACTATGTATACCTCATGAAAAGGCTGTATGATAGAACACCTATTTATTTAAAAAATAAAAAAACTTTCAAAAGTTTCAAGAAAACATCTGACATGTCTACTTTCATTACGAACTGAAGAATTTTTGAGTATAATGGACAAAACTAAGTACTTACCAGCTAAACTGAAAGAAACAACATGAAATAAAAGAAGAATTAATATAAATACTCTGCTTGAATGGTTTGAACGTAATAAGTTATTATATTTTTTGAATTTTCCTGACGTATAACAGCTATCCTAAAAGTACGGTGGACTTCTGAGAGTCTGGTTTTTTTTGATAGAATCTCTGTTTTCCTAATTATATAATTGAATATTTTAGTTTTTACCTAGCTATAGAGTCCAGATTTATTTCATATTCTTGATGTTATGATAAACTGTTATTTTGGTTGTGCAAATAAACATCATTTGTTATTATTATTTTAATAGTATCTCTGGTTGTTACATGAAAGAAAATACAATAATCTAGAATCTCTGGATGATGGCCCAGGTTCAGATTCCGATAAAAGTGGAACATTTATCGTTGGAATAGCATTGGACTTCAAACACTACGTTTTCGGTTAGCTGAAAATTGCACATCATTAGTTGTTATAATTCTATATGGAAAAATCCACAAACTTACTGCAGGGAAAATAATTATTCTCAGTAAACTGTAAAGAACAGCTCTCTTATGTTCAGACATTTTTTTTCAATCTTCAAGTTATGAATCCACACCTTTCTTCAGTCCATCATTTCCTTGTTTCCCAACTTTGTTTGGAATGCAACTTTGAATTGTACAGCTCTCGGAAAGGTATGTAAGCTATATTCGGGTTTTTTTTGCCCAATATGAACAATAGAATACACAACAATAGTGATTCAGCTCTTCTGAACGTTTGTGGAAGATCCAAAACACAATTAAAACTTAACAACTTCTCATATAAAATACATGTAAACAGATGTAAACAAAGCAATCTATCTCCCATGCTCTAGTAATATTCGACACCGGTAGGGGGCGTATCGCTTATTATGTTTTCCCTATAGTTCGTAGTAGATGACGCTAGCATTTAAAATTGAAAAAACTAGATTTGGAGGCCAAAACTGAAAACTGGGAACATTTTGAAAAAACTGTAAATCTACAGTTAAAACTGTATAGTTGGCTACACTTAGTGTAGCCAACCCTACAGTTTTTTTAACTGTAGATTTACAGTTTTTTCAAAATGTTTTCAGTTTTGGCCTCCAAATCTACAGTTTTTTTAATTTTAAATGCTAGCGTCAATACTATGAACTATTATATCATTTCAAGTATATGCACGGACAATATAACGAAGTAAACAGGGTTTCATGAACTGTTACCAAAGAACTTCTGTGTCTGCCAGAGCGCTTGTTTGAAAACAAAAATAAGAAATAAACTTTCTACGAGCTCAATAAAAGGCACTCCACAAACGAGATCTGAAATTGAAAATAGTTTCGAAATTGATTACGAAAAGTTCAATGAAATAATGTACGATCTCAAAAACAATTAAGAGGTCAAAAATCAAGAAAATTCGCAGATTGAGAGCGAAATAGCAGGTAATTCTATTTGATAGGTATAGTCTTGTAACATGTGTCATATCATAATTAATGCTGTACATAATTTAGTTTCAATAATTTTTCAAATCATTTCGATAATTTGATAAAAAGTTTGATTTCCAATGTTTGTTCGATTGATTACCACCTTCAAATAAAGTTTGAAACCATAAACTAAGAAAAAACTGTACATTTACCGTTTTCAAATTAAAATCTACAGTTTTCTATAGTTTTTGCGAAGCACATATGTAGTTTTTCACTAAGTTGGGGTTGGCAACAGTGCTTGAATATGATGAAGACAGACCGTGGTCCGTGGAAGGAAACACAAGACAAGAGAGCAAGAGACTCATGATGATTCTCTGAGAAGACCAGGATCAAGATTAAGATTTTTTTCCTGTTATTAGGATAGTGATTTCGAGTCAAAACTCACATGTAGTATTTTTTAAGTTCAGTTCAAGACTGCAAAGTCGGTCACGACTTAGGACACTTCTTGTCACTAATATTAATATTTTATGTATTTTAATGTACATTATGGTACTTAAATAAATGATTATGACAAAAAAAAACAGAAAGAATATTCAGGACCTCCATAACACTAAACGGAACACATTGATTAATTTTCGAAATATTCGAAAAGATGGATGGAATAATTTTAGTAATGAATTTTATTGAACTAAACATTCATTAAGATAGTTGATAAATTCCAAGCATGCTGAAGCTTTTTGCTAGACAAAGACATAGTAGGTGTACTATAATAAACTTCATTTTTGTAATTCGATTCATAGGTGAGTTTATTATTATTAATAAAAGTGATAGCATGTGGCGAAATGACGCATGTTATCAAATATACAAAGATTTTATTCAACAATCAATTAATGAAAAATACTAGTTGATCATAGCAGAAATTCGTGTACCGGAATAAATAAAACTAGCTCCCTTGGAAGATTGTTTGATAATTTCAAATTATTGAAGAATTTTCTTGTTCACTTTTGATTTTAAAAGATTCCATTACTGTTCGGGAAATTATGCAATGTTTTTAAAGAAAATTTAAATACCTTAATAATGGTGTACCTACCACTTAACTCCCCATGCAATTTCAATTTCTTAAAGGTGTTTAGGGGGATGATTTTACATCCATGAGTTCAACTGTGCTACCTATTGCACATATATATACACTTACAGGTCTAGAGTTTTGGTAAAATTAAAATATAAACACAACATTCAACGGATGCAACACGACTGGGTGAGAATCAGCCTGACTAGTTTCGGTGCAATGCGAGTGTCAATCTTTGGTTTGTCACCTGGCGGAGGTAATCTATATGTGATTTAAAATTTTGCAATAAATGTTGCTTAGTTGGCCCGTATCAGATTTATAATTTACACAATCTTTGCTTCTTTTTATATGACACATTTCCAAGAATAATCTTTTTCTATAATTATCCTGATGGTCAATAACTTTTACGTTATGAAAATCAAATGCTTGTCCTGTACTTTTTTGGTGTGCTACGACTGCGCATGAATTTTGCCTAAGCAGCAGTCGCTCTTATGTTGGGTGATACGTTGTTTAAGCCATTGATTTGTTTGGCCGATGTAAGTACCTTCGCATTCTAAGCATGGAATTTCATAAATAACGTTGCTCTTGAGCATGGTTGGTGTTTTGTCCTTACTCCTGATGAAGTCACAAATGGTGACGAAATATTGAGTTGATGAGAAAATAAGAGTTTCATTTTCCCGACAGACCGCTTACCTGATATCCTAATATATATAAATTAAAGTACGGTCGATAACAAGATTTTTAATTATATATATATATATATATATATATATATATATATATATATATATATATATATATATATAAAAATATATATATATAATATATATTATATATAATATATATATATATAATATATATATATATATATATATATATATATATATATATATTATATATATATATATATATATATATATATAATATATATATATATATATATATATATATAATGAATAAAGTATAAACTTTAAAATAAAAACACTTGGCTTATGTTTCACAACATAAAAAATATTTAGATACTGTATTTAGCAGTAACGAAAAGTCGACATGTTTCGAGTTATGAACTCTTTATCACTCCTTGATAATAAAAATATATATATATATATATATATATATATATATATATATATATATATATATATATATATTATACGTAATTTTGAGCTCCTGTTGACCACTTTCATATCATATTTCATATCATAAAATAGTTTTATTTTCGAAACCCGTTTCATGAAGAGCATGAATTAAACGGTGTTATATTACAGAAAATGGTAAAAGTTTTGAAACATTTAATTAGCATTGAGAATTTGGTGAGTTCTATGACTTTTTTCGAGCACAACTTTAAAAGTTCAATATATTAATAGGAATAATAACCGAGATAGTTAGCTAAGTACTTAGTTACGCTGGCTAGTATTCGGAAAATCCCGGGTTCAATAGCCAAGATCGACTGGTCGGCCATGAGTTTTTCTCAGAGGTGTCCTCATGGCTTAAAGTGAGTCACTGCTCATCAAACTTAAAAAGCGAATTGGCGAATGCTGGGCCAATATTATCCTCTGATCCCTACCCACACTTTCTCTCTTCCATAAATATTCTATCTCGCCCATCCTTAATGGACATGTATATATATATATATATATATATATATATATATATATATATATATATATATATATATCCGTAGCACTATTTTGATTCCGTACATTAGCGTTAACACATATCATTTTGACTCCACGACCATTTTGACTCCGTATATCGGATGCAAAATAGTTTTGGCCAATTTCTGCGAGATAAATTACTCTATAAGCACGATTTTTAGTGAGATGCTTTCTGTTCGTCCCTTGAGTCTACCATATTATTTTGGTTCAATTTACTGCAACCAAACATACGTTATGTGTAAAAGTAAAGGAGTCAAAATCGTTCACTGAATGTAAAATAATATTCAATTTTAGTTCACACTATCTACGCTAGGGGCAAAATAAATATACGCTGAGAGTATATTCATGTTCGATCCCTCACACTTTGCGTACTATTTTGACTCCTAAAATCGGCAACACTGTGATGCAGGCAATCGTACATAAATACACGGGAATCTTATGTTTCCATGTAAGTGATGCTGAAATGAAAACTTAAGCTTACGGCATATTTCTTATTTGTGAAGTGTTTCTCAATATTAAAACAATACAATTGTTTTATTATATTATTATTATTATTATTATATACATTTATGAATGTTTCGTAGACTACTTAAATAAGGACTTTTTATAACTGATGTAATATTTTTTTGAAAATTTCTTGAATTTCCAGGCAGAAAAATATTTATTGTACAGAGATTGTAAATTTTGAACACATTTCGTTATTGTTTTGCGAAACCAAAGATGTCATTATCAAATATATTAAGAATATTTATTTCACATAAAGTGAACACGAAAAATTGTTCAACAATAAAAAAAAATTATGGGTTATGGCCACATTTCATGTTCCTAAGTCCAAAAATTTAGTAAAAGTTGAATGAAAATTCAATAGCATAATGACTTTTCTGTGAATAACAGGAAACTACTGTAGCTACCGCAAACTAAGGACGAGATTTTCACTTAAATTTTTCTACAATAATGATTTCGCTGCATACAACTCCGTTATTTGTACCTGCAAGAGGTGAAAATGCAAAATGGTACTCAAGTCGTGTTTTCCGCCCGATTTGGGCATCTAGCGAAAAACAGTTTGTTAATAGTTTTGCCTAGTATATTCAATTCGAAAAAAATTAGGTCCATTTGAAATGAACAGTTAAACATTAGAAGAAAATCACTCTCTCAGTTTTTCCATTTGTGAGATTGTTCATTAATTTTGACTAATAAATCAGTATGAAATCTAGAGCAGTATCAAGCTGGATATTTCATATTTTTCACAATTCCGGAATTTTGCCGTAAAATACTTTCAAAAAAGGTTATTCTTCATAAATAATTTTCATTTTTCACAAATCGACAAAAGTTAAAATATCAAGAAGTAATATTCAAAAAAACTACCAATGTGTGTTCTTTTGTTTAATAATCACTGTAAATTAGTATGCGTTTTCATAAATTCCATATTATTTTGGATATTTATTTTACCAATGTTTAAATTAACGTTTCCTAATACGTAGGCAGCAGATGTACTACCGCGCGATATTTCTCGAATGAAAAATAATAGAAATCAACTTCATACACATTTCGGAATTCATTATAAAGGTTTTTGGCCTACGAAAAAAAGATTATTGGGTAATTCCTTATTAGAAGCGTGTTTATTAGTGATAAGTTATTATTATTAGAAAAAGTTTACACTAATAACAAATAATCATCGAAAAGTTTGAAGAAAATAGCTTTTCTTGAATATATGGAAAATAAATTAACTTTTCAATGAAAAAAATACTAACGTCAGGAAGGAGTAATTTAGAATGATGTCACCATATTTAAGATAGGATCATTAATTTTTCTGTGAAAAACCAATTCATTTTCCAATGTATAGCAAATAAGCCCTAGGCTGAATTGTTTATAATATTACTAAAATCACACGCTGCATCGCGTTATAAAATTATTCATTCTTCTTTACTAATGGACTTTTGAAAGAAAATAAGTTTTTGAAGAGAAAACTAATTTTCTTCAACTATAAATAATTGTGTTTCAATTAGTTGATTACTTTAACATGAAAATTACTATACATTTTTCTTTTAAATTACATAATAGAGCAAAATCAGTTCAATTTGATAAAATATAATAAAGAGATTCTGATATTTATTTGTATCTCTTTAGAATTAAGTCAAGTATACTCTAATTTTTGTAATTATAACATAAATTAGTTATATACATTTTTCTGAATTAAAATAACATAAAAAAATTTTGAATTTTCTCAAATAAAAAATTTTCATGAAAATTACATTTCAAATAGCTACTAAATCTTCAGCAAATATACTATTAAAAAATAGAAAAAGAATTTTCTAGGTAAAATTGTAAACATCAATATTAAAAAAAAAAATTATTGACAATTTAGCAGCTACAGCTGTATTTGGAATTCAAATTTTATGAAAATTTTTTCTTTTGAAAATTTTAACATTTTTGAAGTATTTTTTTTCAATTTAGGAAAAAATATAACTGATTCATCTTATAATAAAAAAAACAAGAGCATACTTTAATCTATTCTCAAGAAATTCGAATAGGTGTTTTGATATTTTTTTAAAATATAGGTAGGTAACTAATTTTGCTCTATAATGTAATTTATAAAAAAAATTATAGTAATTTCCATTTTAATATTGAATCAATCAACAAGTGAATACACAATTATTAATGAATAAAAGAAATGAGTTTTCTCTTCAAAACTCTTCTTTTGTTTTTAACAAAAGCCCATTAGTGAAGAAATTATAAACATTTTTATAACGCCCTGCTGCAACGTTTGTAATATTATAAAAAATTTAGACTAGCGATTAGCCGCTATACATACGACATTGAAATATTTTTTATACAGAAAAACTGATGATCGTATCTAAAATTTGTGGAATCATTTTTCCAAATTGCTTTCCCTTTAGAGTAGTATTTTTTTATTGATAAATTGATTTATTTTCCCGATAATCAAGAAAAACTATTTTCTTCAACCCTTTCGATAATTATTTATTATTAGAGCTCCCAATATAAGTTTATGCTTTTTGTAATATTAATTATTAATCCTCAATGAAGCTGTTAGGAATTAGCAAATAATCTATTTTTCCTGGCTTTTCACAATCTCCGAGCCCTAGTGTTTCGGCTAAGTAAAGAAATCACGGAAATTTAGAAATCTCAAAACTATAGGAATGCTCTCAGCGTTCGATAACTTAGTTTCGAAATACTTTTCATATGTGAGAAACTAACTGTCGGACGATAAACTATCACTTCAACAATTTGACTACTATCTGAAAACGCGGCAACGTTGACGGAGGCAAATAAGTCTTTATATGGAAATTAATATACAGAAGGAGGCAAAATAGTAGCGATAGCGAACGAGAAGTATACGTATCCGGAGTCAAAATAGTAAGCTTAGTGAAAAGATGCAAAATAGTCGCAAAGTGAAAAATTTCGTATATTCAGAATTCGAAATACAATGATGAAAACTATATGACCTACTTTCCTATTTGAAGCTGATTCAATATTCACTGCATAAATGGCCATATCTTCACTCGTTGTGGTGGATGCAAAATAGTCGCGATATAAAAGGAAGCAAAATAGTCCCAGGCTGTAAATATATCTATAGATATATATATATATATATATATATATATATATATATATATATATATATATATATATATATATATATATATATATATGTATATATACAGTGCAACCTGCAACCCCGATATAACGAACCGGTAGGTAACAAGTAAATATTCGTTATATCAAGTAATTCGTTCAACTAAGGTTTATTATATTGAGGTTAGGTTGGTCTGAAATTTGTTATGAAGTGGTAAAAAAATAGTTTTATTCACCTCAACATTACTCAGTCATCTTGTTATAGCGAACAATTTCTACTAATAAATGATAACACATTTTTATCAAATTACTTGTATTTTCTATTTAACAACAATTGGGTAGGTAATATAAAATTTTAATAATAAAGTAGGTATCTAGGTGGGTACATACATTATGTAGGTAATTTGATGTTAATTTCGAAGATTCGCACAACAAAAGTCACGAATTAATCTTCTACATTTACAGGAAAACCACTTTCTTCTGAAAACTTATCTCAAAATTTTAAAATCCCGAACTTCTTCGCTATGTCTAATTTTTCCGTCGTGGGATTTTCGTCAACATAATTAATAATGTTTCGCTTTTCTGTGACTAATAAGGAACACCTTCTACGTTTCTGAGCCATTGCCACTTGAATCTTTAACAATAGTGACGAGCATCACTGTTTACATTACTTTCCATCAAACAACACTGATAGTTTCACGAAAAAACGTGTCGAAATCTGTCGCGACATGAATCACACAATATGGTAATGGGAACATTAAATAAAAGTTTTGGGTTGACAAAATTCGTTAACTAGAGGTATTTTCATTTTTTTTATAGTTGAAAATTCGTTATAAAGAGGTTGTTCGCAAACAATGTTCGCAATGTAGAGGTATTTTCTACATAGACTCTTATGAACAATTCGAGGCGATTACGATGAACTCACTAAATCGAGGAAGTCGTTATATTGAGGTTTATTTTATTCAGGTTGCATTTTATATATATATATATATATATATATATATATAATATATATATATATATATATATATATATATATATATACAGGGTGTCCCGAAATTAGACGTCAATATTTCAACCGCGTATTCTACTTCAAAAAATAGAGATAAAAGTTCATATAAACTAGGGTCCACAACTTCTTCGTTTTTGAGATACAGGGTCTTAAAGTTGAAGCACTGATGGTGTTTTTTTGTAAATATTTCCGAAACCTGTGAGAGTAATTGAATGAAATTTGGTACAGTTACGCAACTTTTTACGCTCTATTTAATGTAGTAAAATTAATTATTGTAATATTTTCAGGAGTGCGTAGTGCAGGGGGGTATTGGTGAGAAATTTGGCCCAAATTTTTTGGTGTTTAGTTTTTAATAATTCTGACTTAAAAGTTTGAAAATATAAAGCTTTTTGTACAAATAAGGCACTCTTCTCATACTTCGCTAGGAAGCAGCATTTTCGAGAAAAATGCAATTAAATATTTCTTAACGAATTGATTTTTTGCTCTTCAATGTGCAAATCGATAAGAAAATAAGCAGCAGACCTGGAAGCAAATGACGTTTTTTGATTTGCTAGGTAAAGAAAAATAAGCTGTCAATTATTAATCCCCCAGTTTTTATGTGTTGGACGTCAATCACATGTTGTGCTGCTTGTTGCCGGAAAAAAAGCTAGTCAGTAGTAATGTAGAGGTTTTCAAATGGAGAATTATCAGATATCCACTTTGTACGTGGTTTATGCAATG
Organism: Cynegetis impunctata; assembly: GCA_030704885.1. Classification (NCBI taxonomy): domain Eukaryota; kingdom Metazoa; phylum Arthropoda; class Insecta; order Coleoptera; family Coccinellidae; genus Cynegetis; species Cynegetis impunctata. Next base: position 189,047 of record JARQZK010004408.1, read on the forward strand.
GCATAGCACGACGGTGAGCCAGCTCAGTATGGTGTGAATATTAGGAATTGGCTAGATGAGTAATTTCCGTATGAATGGATTAGAAGAGGTGTTCCTATTCCGTGGGCATCCCGATCGCCGGATTTAAATCCACTAGACTATTAAATTTGGGGCCATATGAAAGATATAGTATACGCAACAGAAGTAGACAACGAGGAGGAGTTGTGTAAAAGAATACGTGTGACAAGGAATCAAATAAGTCAAAATCATTTTGAATTTTCGCAAGCTTCACATGCGATTACCCGTAGAGCCCAAATATGCCATCATGAGCAGGGTAACCTTTTCGAGCATCTTATCGAAATGTAAGAATAAGTAAACATCAAATAATTGTTATTTAATGTTTAGTTCAGTGGTTCCCAAACTGGAGGGAAGGGCATTGGGAGGTGGGAGAGCCTACAAATTTTGGGCTTTAAAATGACAAATTTCATATTTGACAAATTCTAATACCAAAGATTGGTGGTTGCGCACTTTCAAAAATAACACCAAGAATTCCCGAACTTGTTGAGAAAATGCAGTACTACACTTCGAATTAGACTAGAATAGTGATATCAAATATGATATTCATAAAAAACCGTAATCGGGTCTTCACCTTTAAAACGAAGAAGTTGTGGACACTAGTTTATATGAACTTTTATATTTATTTTTGGATGTAGAATACGTGGTTAGAATATTGACGTCTAATCTCAGGACAACAATCAATTCGTGAAGAAATATTCAAATGCATTTTTCTCGAAAATGCTGCTTCCTAGCGAAGTATGAGAGGAGTACCTTATTTGTACACAAAGCTTCATATTTTCATATTTTGAAGACAAAATTACTAAAAATCAACCACCGAAAAATTTGGGCCAAATTTTTTGCCAACACCCCCCTGTACTACGGAGTCCTGAGAATATTGCAATACTAGCTTTCAGTACATTGAATAGAGCGTAAAAAGTTTCGGAACTATACCAAATCTCATTTAATTACCTTCACAGGTTTCGAAAATATTCACCGAAAATCACCATCAGGTCTTCACCATTAACACCCTCTATCTTAAAAACGAAGAAGTTGTGGACCCTAGTTTATATGAACTTTTATCTCTACTTTTGGAAGTAGAATATGAGGTCGAAATATTGACGTCTAATTTCGGGACACCTGTATATATACATATATATATAATATAATATATAATAATATATATATTATAATATAATATTATATATATATTATTATATTATATATATAATATAATAATATACTAATTATATATACAGCTTCTGTATAATATACGACATATCTGTAACTAGGAGCAACGATACATCGATATATTCAATATATCGATATATAAAATATCGATGTAAATATTTTTATTGATATATCGCAAAATATATCGATATTTAGTGTAAAAATACCTATATCAAAAAACTAAATAATGCAAATTGCACACCACACCACAATTTGGCGAAATTTCAATCTAGTTTGTTTCTATCACCAACATTCGTTAAATTTCTTAGCAATCTAGCGTCGAGGAACGCCAAATAACTTAGTTAGGTACCTGTATTTGATTACGATAGGTGCCCGAATGATCGGCTATAATCGGGATTCCTTTGATAATAATTTAAGTTTGCCAGTTAGAAACTTGAAAAATACGATCCCTTGGACACTGGAGCGAAATGAAATCGTATATCCCAACTTATTTAAAGTTGGCGGCAAACATTTTTTTGTATGTAGCAACGTTGTCCCCAGCGAGAGGCTATATTCAAAAAGCCGGAGCAACAACTAGCTAACTAAAGTCGTAACCGTCTCACGGGAAGTAGCTTTCCAAATTATTATTTTTGAGCTCTTTGCCTGATAACTTGCATTTGTGGAACTGATGTATTCACCTAATCCACAAAATCACAAATGCAGGCAAACAGTCTACTTCCTGTGACCTGTGAGACATTTAATTGTAAACTTAACTAAATTGTAATAAAAAAATACATTTTCATTTTTTTTGTAAAAACATGCAATTTTGTAGAACACTTTTAACAGTTTTAACTTGTACTTAATCAAAAAATACACTTTTTTTAATGTATTACCTTTTAATATTTTCTCAGACCTACTTTACGTTTCAAAAACTTTAGATTTGAATGATTTGAATATAATAAAAAGATATATCGATATTTTTCATAATATCGATATTTTTGTTTAGATATATCGCTTGTATCGATATATAGGTTTCTATATATCATATGATGATTATATCGATATATTTATATTTTTTGCCATCCCTATCTGTAACGCATGGGCTCATGGGCATGACTGAATAATTAAAACTGTATTGTATTTTGTATTGCACAAATTGATTCAAACAAATTTTATTTCATTTTCCTAAATCGTCTTATCATTTCTTTGATTAAAGGAAAAGTAAGGCGTCTTGACCAAAGAAAACCATAATACCTAAGGTTAGGTTAGCCGCTTCCCATAATCGTCATTTCAACCATAACTTAGATTAAAAGAAGGGCCTTTGCTAGGAGCAATTCCCGGAGACGGCTTCTTAGTTAAATGATATTTATCAATATTTCAGGATTGTTTCGCGGGATAATATTTAATCTGCGGCATCTACCAATTGGTCGCTGTTAAGTATTAGCCTACGAGTAAATTAGAAATCATAATTATAGATGATTTCCCGTCGCCGACAATAGATGACGCTTCAAAAGATTCCCAGTTTGAATTAAAAAACAAACTTCCTTGAAATAATATTTATTCGGTATCTACATTTGGTTCTATATAAAAAGTTATAAGACGATCATATGATTGCTGAATGATTATACTCTCAGAACTATAGGCATATGTCTAACAAAGTAGGTGCATAATAAACAATTTTCATTTATCCATCTAAAACCAGCTTCCAGTGGAAGAAATTTTTTGTCTGCATATGAAATTTAAAATATAACCGTGTATCATTTGTTACTGTTCATAAATGTATTTTTATTTGTTTTCCGAAATAAATTTTTATTCCAGAGGGCTATGGATACGTTCAAATAACTAATTTCAGTTCTCACAACCGTAATAATATGCTCATAACTAAAATAATTTCTTAATATAGTTGATTAATTTCATTAAATTTCTTTCTTTGAAAACTTGTTTATTATGCATAAATGAAATTCATATTATAATATATATATATATATATATATATATATATAATATATATATATATATATATATAATATATATATATATATATATATATATTATATATATATATATATATATATATATATATATATATATATATACATATTTGATTTTTGTCAGCAGTAACAGGCCACTTGAGTTTAAAACCTGACTATTAGTCTAGTCGACAACTTCAAAAACGTGTTAATTCTTGGTAAAGCTCCTAAAAATATGAGCGATAGCTCCTTCGATTCGGAATGACGTCTAGAAAAATGTATCTCGAGGATTTATTAGCACATCAGTAATTGCAATTGTTATTAACAAATTAAGGTGACCAAATGATGTCATTTTGTTTTTCGTTAATAACTCCTAAACTATTGATATTTAAGAAATTTTGAAAAAAGATCCTCAAAGATGAGGAAATTTCCGATAAAAAAAGTCCGGACTACGGGAACTGTAACTATATTATTTATAATTTTAATTCAATGCCGAAAATAAGGCTTCGCGCGGCCGTTAAGCTATGGACGCATTGCCGCTAAAGCGAGTGCACCACATAAAATAATTTTGTTGTAGTAACAAATATTAATTTGAAAATTTGAATAAATAATGGTATCATCCAGACACTTGAACGAAGAAATCCAAGTTGGAAAAAAATTTTTAAGCGAATTTTTCAAAAAGTTATACTTTGTTTATTAACTATTTTTTTCCAATCTCCCTTTTCATGAATAACAGCATAAAAGTTTGAATAATTGACCTAAAAAATTTTGACTTCGTGGAGCCCGCAGCTATATATATATATATATATATATATATATATATATATATATATATATATATATATATATATATATATATATATATATATGTATATATATATACTTAACAAGATCATGCGATAAAATTTTCTTAAAGTTTATTATTTTGTGTATAATGATTTTTTTAATTTAACAAAAAATGAAACGTTCTAGAAATGTTAAAAAAATTTTAATCAAAAAATAATATGTTATTGCTGTTTCTATATCAAACAATAGGATCGGATGACTTTCGAAAAAAATTTTTAAAATAATTTGTTAAGATATTGTTTATAAACAAATAGACAAGTTTAATATTTTTCGAAAATTTTTTTTCACCATTTTATTGTCATGGCTAAATAATGATTTAGAAAACAAAATTTCCATAAAAAAAATTTTTATTGTTTATAATTCATTTTTTTATATTTTGATTGTTTAAATAATTAGTGAAGAAACTATTTTCTTCTTAAAAATCATTGGTATTTATTCATAGGTTAACCTAAAAAAAAAATTTTAATAAATAATTTCATTATTTATTAAATTAACAATTTGTTATGAACAAATTCTACAAAGCGTTATATTTTTTTTCTTAAGCTAAAAGAAATTAAAGAAAACAGCCTCACATATGAAAGTACAAAAAAAATTTTCAATTTTTTAAAATACCTTTAAATATTACACGACTCCGAACTTACACTGGGCATTCGATTCGTCAAGTAACAAATTGATATAATTTATTAAATATTAGAGATACGATAACGGACATTCAGCTGGTTTTTATAAAGGATTATTTAAACTTTCAAATCACTTAAAGAACAAGTTTATAACTATTGTTTATCAGCTACTATATCTATTAGTTTATAAAAATTTGAGATTTTCTAGACTTTCTCGTATCTTTTATGACTTATAACTTGTTAAGTAATGAAAACACAGCTATGGATCGTGAAACAATCTTGTTCAATAATTGTTTGATAGATATTTCATCATTGAACAAAATTGTTTCGAGAGACTATCTATTGAACAGTTAAAGTTTCCCCACGAAATTCGTGACTTGCTCAGAATGGTTTCGAAAAAAGTGATCTAGGAGTTCTAAAACGGATAAGGCTAAAAACTGCTTCCGCACATGACTTCACTTTCGATACAGTGCAATAACCTATTATTTTCTGGGAAAATGCAATTAAAAAGCGAAATATGTAGTACGAAGCTCAGTTTCGAATATATTATACATGTATAATTGACAAATATTTTGGGTTATGAATTACATATCCGTTATTCATTTCGAAGTAGAATAACTATGATTCATTTAGTAGGTAACTTCTTTTACGAATAAGTATTCTTAAAACTTCTAAATTTTCATTATTTAAATTGATCATTAATAATATCCTCCATTCATATCCCTTTATTACTCTTTTCGTATAATTATAAAAATTTCACATAGAAAAATTCACATTGAATTAATCAATATAGAATAGTGTAGGGGAGACCGGGTACAAAAGTAACATTTTGTACTTTCGCCTTGGTTTCTCGTTAGGTGTTATTATTTCGGTGAAATTGATATAGCCATACATAAATTCCTTTTATGTTCTATACATTAGCATCTTATATTTCCTTATTATTGTGTATTTTGCATGAATCACAGAAACTTTAAAAAAATTTGTCATTTGTTATTTTCGACCACGTTGGCGGGCCGCAAGTAACACGTTGTGGGTCGAAAGTAACAGGGCAAAGGGGTTTGTAATGAATATGATATTACATATTTAATTAAATAAATATTTATTGGAAAAATCAGTGTCAATCTTCTCTATTCAGACTCGCAATTATGGCACACATAATTGCGCATTCAGTACCTATGAGACCACATTTTGCATTCGAAACAATGTAAACTTTGCTCATTCAGTCGAGTATTGCTAAAATTTTCTAAACAAACGAGGTAGAAGCAACCTTCGTCGTCAAATTTATTTTCCTTGTCTACAACTGCGCTAGTATTTCTAGCTTAATTTTTTTTATATATCTATGCAATGTAACATGGCAGACATTCAATTTTTTACCATGGCTCTAATTTTTTCAACATCATTAAAATGCTCTTCAGCCGCTTTTCGATAGACTTCCCTGTTAGTTGTTATTTTTGTTGAAATAAACACATGCACATAAAAAGTTTACTTAGAGTAAATCAATACGGGGACAAAAGTAACATGTTACTTATATACCCATAGGGCTGAGTTACTTTTGTACCCTACAGCATTTTTGATAGAACATGAAAGATAACCTTGAAACGAAACATGCTAGACAAAAACGAATTTAAGCACTGTAAAATCAATCTAATCGAGTATCAATATGCAAATATTCAGATTAATATCATTCCTTTAATACTACATAAATATTAAATAAGTAAACGTCAAAAAATTTACTTTTGATTTGTGAAATCACGTATGGTCCTCTCACACGATCTAACAGTGCGTGGCGCGAGCGGCGATTGAATGCAACTGAAAGTGGCGCCACTGGCTATCACCTGACAGCAGCTAAGTGGTGTTTTGACAATTCTTTGAACCTACAGAGCATTAGTTACTTTCGACCCACCGTTACTTTTCTACTCGGTCTCCCCTATTCTGTAACAAGGTTAGAATGAAAATTCTATGCGAGTGGAAAAGTTCCGAGCGCGAGCCGAAGGCGAGCGTGAGGAACCACGAGCATCACGAATTTTCATTCTAACCGAGTAGCAGACTATACTTTTTCCACGATCAAAAATTTTAAATATATATTTTTTATTCATGCTACTTATTATATTTCGAATGAAAACGTGACAGCAATAATTTTGACACTTACTCAAATTTGCCACTACGATGACAATCAACTTCGTCAAGGCTAATGTTATTATTGCTAGCCAGTGTGAGAATATTATTCTATTACAAGGGAGAGAAAGCAAATACATTTAAATTGCATGGGGGCAGAGGAGATGCAGAATATTTCTTCAATCTCAAGAGAGAGAATTCCAGCATTCTGTATTCAAATTTGATATCAGAATTGGCGAATTCTGTGATGATCGTGGAGAAAGTGTTTTCTTTCTGTATAATTAAGAAGTTCAGATTCATACAATCCTATCAAGAAAATTCCCCAATCTAAATTTCAGTAACCAGGTGCATAGGATATATCAGTTTATTTATCATTATTAGTTATATCATTTGATCATTTTGCTAATTGAAAAATAACTCAATCATGTCGATCTTCGTTATCTGATGATATAACCCCTTTTTCGATTATCAAAAAACATCGCAGTCAATACACACAAACATAATGGATTTTATCTACAACCGTGCGTAAATTATGTTTTTACACACCCATATTAGTGGGGTAACTATTACTTTAACGCACTAGTGCGGTAAAAATCATTATTATTATTATTGCCTATGGTTTTTCTTTTCAAATAAACTATTAATCTTGGAAATTTGTCTATCTGCATGTTCTTTTTTATGGACAAGGTGGACTTCAGCATTGAATAATAGCACCAAAGCGACTTCTTTTCCTTGAACTTATCTTCAAGATAGGCAATTAATACATCTTCATTAATGTTATCCACTTTTTTATGGGAGCACCATTTGATTAACATATCATAGGCCTTTTCGTAGCGAATTCCGGATTTCCGTGGTAGCAAGTTCGCCGTAGCAGCTTCAACTAGCCGTGAAATCTCCATATTTTCGACTGACATTTTGACTGACAACTTCAAAGTGGCGTTGCTTTTTTTGGTCGCTATGACATCCTAATTTTCATAACAATAAAAAAAGTTAAATCATTGCTGGTGACCAAGTTGGGAGATTTTAGACTATAATTAATTTGTATTTAATCAAAACGAACGGTTGTAGATGAAATAGTATACATAACTCGCGTGGTAAAGGTTTTTAGCACCCTTAAGTGAATGAAAAGACTCGCCTGCGGCTCGTTTTTCAAACTTCACTTAGCGTGTGCTAAAAACCTAGTTACGGCACCTATTATGTAATATACTATTAGTCTATACCTAGTCCATTATGTAGTTTATTAATTTTCATAGTCGAATATATGCGAGAGGTTAATATATCAGTTTGAATTCTTCTCCCATCATTACCTGTTTATTACTTCATGACCATATCTTTAAGATATATAAATCTCATACAAAATGAAGAATAGGTAACAAATTAACTTCAATAAGGATATCCGGACAACGCCCCTGGATGGTAGCCTAGCTGATCGGTGGTAGATGTTAAAAACCGCTAGATACTCGCACGTCACGCCGGTAGATGGTAGCTGGTCATGCGGAAATCAACCCGCGAAGTGTGCAGATTACTGCAGATGTGTGGTTAAAATGAATGATTCGAGTAGTGACAGTGATGATTTTTATTTATTGGAAAACAATGCTACAAAGTGGTTTTAACAACAGAAAGTTGAAAAAAGGTTTACGTTACATACTATTAATAAAAACAGACAAGAATTTGGAGAATATCATCATTTATTCAAAGAGCTGTGTGATTATTCCGATCGTTTCTTCTCGTATTTGAGAATGAAGCGGAAAACTTTTTAGGACAAACAGTCCGAAATTTTGCCACCCGATATGAAGAACATCGACATTCTTTCAAATTAAATAAAGAAATTTAAAATTTTTCGAAACACTTTCTAGATTCGAGTCACTCTTTTCCAGGCATGTATAATATAAATATTCCACATACAGCTCCGAAACGTAAGAAACCAAATATTTCAGAGTACATAGAAATATATAAATATAATAAAAATAACCCAGTCAATTCGTTAAATGATCAGATGTACGGAATTCTCCAATATTTGATCCCTTCTAGAATAAATTTATGTTGTTAGCAAGCTCTTCATTCACATAAGTTAAAATTCGATAATACCAGTAATTATAATCTTTAAACTCCTTGCTTTGTATGCCTACTATGACCGACAATGCAAAAATATTCATTCGTTTGAAAATGTAGTAGTACTACGAACCTGCTGTCGCAAACAATTTAATAACAATAGTGATACAAAAAACAAAGTAAAGTGTATATTTAAAAAATGTATTATCACGAAGAAACGGACAAATCCATCCAATATTCAGTATTTCAGTTCTGAATACGAAAATGCGGAAAATGACCTAAAATTTTCAAATAAGATCATCATTCATTTCTGCGGCAACGCCATCCCATATCCATTTCGCACGCTAGTCGCTGGTAGAATGTAAAATGTTGTTCTTCCAGCGACTCAGCGACATAGCCCGCTAGCCAGTGTTGCCAACCCCAACTTAGTGAAAAACTACATATATTCTTAGCAAAAACTGTAGATATTAATTTGAAAACGGTAAATGTACAGTTTTCTCTTAGTTTATGGTTTGTACATGTACAGCATTCATAATATGACACATGTAATCTCGCTCTAAATCTGCAAATTTTCTTGATTTTCGATCTCTTCATTGTTTTTGAGATCGTACATAATTTTATTGAACTTTTTGTAATCAAGTTCGAAAAAATTTCTCATTTCAGATTTCGTATGTAGAGTGCCTTTTATTGAGCTCGTATCTCATTTCTTATTTTTGTTTTCAAACAAGTGCTTTACCATCCTTAGCAGTGCGGCAGACACATAAGTTCTTTGGTAACAGTTGATAATAAAGGGAAGTTGGCATATTATCGCCTTTTTTATTTTCGAAAAGTAGAACCTTAATTGTTCCAGTGAGTCAGTTCAGTCTCGTTACGATTTAGATCGATATTGCGTAAAGTTCGCAAAACCCTGTTTACTTCGTTATATTGTCCGTACATACACTTGGAATGATATAATAGTTCGTAGTAGATGACGCTAGCATTTAAAATTAAAAAATCGGCCGAATGCGAGTCAGACTTGCACACGAAGGGTTCCGAACCATTCACTAATGCGCCTCTTAAATATTTATTTTATTTTGATTTTATTATTGAAGTAAAAATACAAGTATTTTGTGAATATTTCTATTGCCTACCTATTACATTTTATTGATATTGAGCAAAAATAGGCAAAAAATGGCGTTTTTACCCTTTGGTACGGAACCCTAAAAAACTGTAGATTTGGAGGCCAAAACTGTAAACTGGAAACATTTTGAAAAAACTGTAAATCTACTGTTAAAACTGTAGAGTTGGCTACACTGCCCATAAGAAACTACGAAGATAATGCTTGCAGTCAGGCGACCAGCTAGGCTACCATCAACCATCCAGGCTCGTTGTGCGGATACCCTAAGAGAGGAGGCCATAGCAAGAAACAGCATTTGTAATTTTACAAACTTCGCGAAATATTAGACAGAAAACTCCTCATTACAATTTACAAGGCACTTGTTGAACCTTTACTTAGATATGGAAGTATTATTTGGGGGGTATGTATAGCATTCATTTGCGTCAATTAAAAACTGTGCAGAATTACATTGTGAAGATAATTCTAAAGAAACCCAGACAGTGTCACACAAGTATGCTGTACTCATCAGAATTATATAACATTAGAACATTATATATCCTTGCAGTGTGTTGTTTCGTGCAATCTCATGAAAGTCTGAAGTCCAACTGTATTGCCCATGGCTATATGACCAGAGGTAATATTGAACATAAACTGAATATCCCGGATTCAAGAAGAAATATAAATCGGCGCTTCATAAACTATTTGGCTCCTAAATTTTATAATGTAATTCCTTTTCATATAAGAAATATCAGTCGCTTCATTAATTTATTTAAAGACTACCTGTTTTCAAATATGGATTTATTTACTTGTTTATTTTAGGGTTGTATTTTTAGGATGTGTGTATTTTCTGTTATAAAAAAAACAGAAAAAATCAATTCAATAAACTGCAAGGCTGTGAATACTTAAGTGTCATAATTACATTAAATAAGTTTTATGATTTACAATAATTATATTATTATGCACATACACGTGTTTTCACCTAGGTGTTTTGTGGCTACTTGGATATATTTAAAATATGAAAATTGTAAACCCGTTTCAATGTAGTTTATAAATTGTTTTGTTTGAATAAATTGAAATTGACTAATTGTAAATGATATGACATTAACATAAACAGTAAAAGAAAAATTCCGGTGACGGTGAAACGTATGCGTATTATTCATTTATAGAGCTGTGGCAAACCGTATGTATTCGTTACTAAGTAACGAATACTTCATTAGACTCGAAGTAACGATTCGTTACTTTCGAACTAGCATCGTTACTCGTTACTTTCGCATTTTTCCTTTGCGCATGACTTTGAGCATGTATTTGTACTACTGTTCTGTTTATGAATATCATATAAAAAAATTAAAATTTATCTTTGGGTTATAATTATTAAGGTAGATAACCATGACGTCAGATGTTTAATTTTTATTAGATGTACGAGTGAAAAGATGACCACCACAAGTCACACGAACTTTACTTTACTTTTTTACCTACATATTACATCAGTTAAACACTCACATATTTGATAATAATAATTTTTTTTCAATAAGTATAAAGAAAAACATGAAAAAAAAACAAGACATACCTCTAAAAAAAATTTTAAAATTCAAATCACAAAAAAATTATCATATTCACATACCTTAAAAAAAATACCATTTTGCCAGTGTTTGTCGGTATTTTGTCCTCCAATAAACCATCTACCGAGACAGGATTCTGATTCCGTATTGGAATTATTCAATTACTTGGCTTGTAATCGATGCCTCAAAGACTAACAAATAACTAAATGAACATCAATTTTACCCTAATAAAAGTAATCTGCAGAAACCAATTTATGTGAAATTATTTTATTTCAAAATGTTATATAAAATAAGGCTCAAATCTTAGAAGCAATTGAACAAAGAGTTAATATAAAGGGGAGATGAACAATTTGAAAATAATGAGTTTTGAGTCTTGAAATTATTACAAAATAATATCCTCTTTGGATAACTCTGTTGAATAATTTGAAAAAAAAACCTAAAAAATTCAAAAGCCGTTATTTCAGTAATAATATGCATCAATGGTGTTTCCTACAAATATGCCCATGAAATTTATTGTAATTAATAAAATGCAATCAGCTATCTATAACCCTAGCCTACAGGAAAGTGTCCTATAATCCAATAAATCATACTAAATATAAATAACGACACATAAATATTAATGCAATACGGAATATGAGCTTAAATCTTTCAAATTATCGTTATATTATACGGAACTAACGAATCTTATACGAAAGTAACGATAACGAATGTAACGAAACATACGAAACTAACGTATATACGGTATATCTGTAAAGTAAACTACTAACGAATCTTATACGAAAGTAACGATAACGAATGTAACGAAACATACGAAAGTAACGATAACGAAAACTAAGCGTTCAAATCTTTCCTTATACGGAAGTAACGAATACTTAGTAACGAATACTCTATCATAAAGTAACGAATACATACGGGTAACAAACTTTTCGTTACTTTTACAGGCCTATTCATTTATGCCTAATAAAATCAAACATAATCAGCTTTTATTTCATTTTCTTAAATCGCCTTATCGTTTCTTTGATTAAAGGAAAAGAAAGGCGTAAAAGGCGTCTTACCCAAAGAAAACCATAAATGCGAAGGTTAGGTTAGCCGCTTCCCATAAATACAAGTACAACCACAACCTGCATTATGAGAAGGGCCTCTTCTAAGAACAATTCTTGGAGGCGACGAATGCTGATGTCGAATGGTGTTTATCAATATTTCAGGATTTATTTGGGCGATAATATTCAAACTGCGACATCTACCAATCGAACACTGTTAAATATTAGCTTACAAGTAAATTAAAAATCATATCAAAAGTGATTCATTGTCGCCGAACATAGATGACACTTCAGTAGTTTCCTGTTTGAAATAAAAAATAGAACTCATTCTGTTGCATGCCACTTTTCAATATTGTCATATTATATCGTTATTTGAGACTTTCTCAAAACTTTGAATTTTAGGATAACCGATGTATTCATTCGTAGATTGGTTTCCTGAAATGTTATCGTTTGTTACGCGTATATATACTCGCTATGTTCGGATGGACTTATTTATGTGAATATTATTTACGGGAAAATAAAAAGAATTAAGATAGGTCAAGATTAACCGACCAACATTTATCATCAATTTTAATAATTGTTCCTGATCATTATATCCGACAAAAATTTAATGATTTGCTATTTGAAAAACGATGTCAAATACCTTCTGAAAATAACCTATTAATAAACTGTGATTGTATTCATTTTCATTTCTGGTTAAACCTATTTTGTTTTTTTATGGAAAATATAAAACATTTATAGTGTTGAAAAACTAACATGAAATATAAAATGTCGATGTATGTATATCAAGAGTATAAATAGTATAATATACAATATGATGTTAAAGGTTTTTAGTTTAAACAGGCCCATCTTAAGAGTTTCGGTGCCCCAATAAGGCGCCGGATTTTTAAGTGCTCCAATACTTTTTTATATTTATCTTAAATGAATGTATCTGGAATGATATAATTTTTCATTCACAAAACCAAATAATAGTTCAAATATTCAACAAAAATATAATTACGATTAATCTTATTACATTTCTAACCTAAATTTCTAACAGTAATTGAAAGCAATTTAGGAAAAAATGGTACCTACTCAGTAAGATACATAGATCACAAAATAACCTAATAAGGTGGTTTTCTTGATTTGAGTACGGCAAACCAGTAGCGCAGCCAGAATTTTGTAATAGGGAGGGTTTCCAGAAAAAATTGGGGAGTGTATGCAAAACAAGAATATATTATGGAACAGAAAATGTAACGTATATATAAAGTACCTACATTTAATAAAATATAATGAAAATATCTATCAGGTAGTGAGTATAATCAAGTCTCAAACAGCATACACATAAAATACCTTTAAAATTCATGAATGACAATGACAAAAAAACTTCAAGGCAGTATAAGTTTACTCATGAAATTAACACAAAAACAAAAAAGGCATCAACATAATAAAAAAAATTAAAATTTACCTATTAATTACAATAAAATAGTAAGAGTTCGAGATTGAAGAGTTAAGACATCAAGCATTTCGTCTTCCAGAATAGGAATATCTGAATGTATATAGGTACATCACCAGTAGAATTCCACGAATAATTTTTAAGATATTTTGAGGAAGAAAACACTATGTCACAAGAACATGTGATGACTAGTAAAGTTGAGTTATAATTAAAAGTTAATCAAACCTTGAAAATAAATTTTCAGTCTGGCTGGGTTTAACCCCTAAAACCCCCTCTCGCTGCGCCACTGTGGCCAACATCAGCGTCGAGTGACCCAAGAGGTCATCGAAAATGTATAATAAGCTGTTTTGAATCGAATATATTTCAGGGTTTCTTACAAAATTGAAATATTTTTTTCAATATTCATCATCAAAATTTCACCACCTTGGGACTGGCGTAATGCCCCCCTGAGGCCGATGCCCCAAGGCACGTGCCTCGTATGCCTTGCCGTTAAGATGGCCCCGAGTTTAAAGAATTACATTAAATATTAAGCCACTGTGTATGAATAATAAGGTGATGCTGCAGCTAAGATATGTTGCCAAGTTTTGTCATCAACACGTGTTGGCAACACAAAAGTTGGCAAATATTCGTTGGTGGAGCAGCACCTTTATACACATTGAGCGAGACATTGAATCTAAAGCTACATTTCCACCGGAGGAATATTGTTGAAAATTTTTATTGCTGTTGCGTGTTTCCGAAAATGTTTCCAAATTTTCCTGAATGTTCCTTAAGATTTCTTTATGTTTCGGCAACAAATGTTGATTATTTCTACTGAATAATATGCAACTATTGACAATTTTAGTTGCTTCAGTGGAAACAAGAAGTTTACTTATGTTGCCATAAGTTTCTACTTTCGGCAACAAGGAGAAACATTCAGCAACAAAATGTTTCTCCTGTGGAACTGTAGCTTAATGGAGCGTTTCCACCGAAATTATTGGCAACATTATTATTATTATTATTATTATTATTATTATTATTATTATTATTATTATTATTATTATTATTATTATTATTATTATTATTATTATTATTATTATTATTAATTACAGTTATACATAGGCCATTGAGGCCTCTAACATGTTATTTCCTAATTTATCAGGTCCTTCCACTCCCGTCTGTTTGTTGCCCTCTCTCTCCAGTTTCCTATTTTCCTCTCCTGAATGTCCTCCATCACCGCTTCGCTACATCTCTTCCTCGGTCTTCCTCTTCTTCTCCTACCTTCCGGCCGCTTCCAACACACTCCCTTCACCTCTCTATTCTCCGTCATTCTCACCAAATGTCCCAGCCAATGTAGTCTTCTCTCCCTCACCTTTTCAGACACTCTTTTTTCTCCGTACAATTCATACAGTTCTTCATTCATTCTTCTTTCCCATATACCATTTACTTTTTTTCCTCCATATATACTTCTTAGCATCCTCCTCTCCCATATATCTAACTTTTCTTGCATTCTATTGTTCATTACCCAAGTTTCACATCCATACATTAATGTTGGTAGTATAATTGTCTTATATATCTTCCGTCTTGTTCCCCAGGACACTTCCTTCGCCTTCATTCCTTCTCGTAGTCCTCCTGCACACCTATTTGGCTTCATTAGTCTCCAATCTATTTCGTCTTCTTCTTTGCACTCTTCACTGAGCAGCACCCCCAAGTACACAAATTCTTTCACTCTCTCAAACTTCGTTCTTTTCCCTTCTATTTCTATATCTAAGAGAGCTTCACTTTCTCCTCCTTTCGATTTTTTCAATACCATATATTTACTTTTCTCTTGATTTATTTCTAAGCCATAATTTCTTGCTGACTTTAGAAACTCTTTAACTATATTTTCCAGTTCCCTTTTGTTACGTGCTATTAGCACGACGTCATCAGCATATGCTATTATTTGGTGGCTTTTGTTTAACAGTGTCCCTGCTCTATTTATTTGGCTATCTCTCACCACTTTCTCTAACACTGCATTAAATAACAGTGTTGATGTTGGGTCCCCCTGTCTCAGTCTTTTCCTCACTTCTATCTCATCACTCAAAATTCCTTCCACTTTCACTGCACATATGGTATCCTGTAATGTAATTTTCACTAATCTCGTGATTTTATTTGGTACTCGTAAATCTGTCAGGGCCTCTAGTAATTTTGCTCTTCGTACTGTATCATATGCCCCTTTAAAATCAATAAATAGCATGTACGTTGGCATCTCATATTCATATGCTGTTAACAGTACCTGCTTTATCATGAATATCTGATCTGTTGTTGCTCTATTTTTCCTGGAACCGCCCTGGTAATCTCCGATCTCTTTCTCTAAGTGTTCATATTGGCAACATTACTGTTTCCAAATATTCGCAACTTTCCAGAAAATCACCAACTTTTATTTCCCTTGTATCTACACCGAGTTGAAAACAATTTGAGAAACATTTTAGTTGACAACAAGCTGTCTCCACCATCGGCAATGTCTCCGACCGACGATGATATTATGCAAGCGGCCGTAGTGCCCGTAGTATTTATTATTTTGTGCAAAAAATAACGCGAGAATAAATATTGGGTACGACCAAGCCTCAAAGGAAGAAAAGTACATGAAGGAATTGAACTATTGAATACTTTGAGAAGAGAAGACCAGACTTGTTGTCATTTATCACTTTCTTTTTCTCTTTGAAAAATTGTGCCGTCAAATTTTTTATTTTTGTATATCAAGTTCGTGTAGCCCCAATAGGGTACTTGACATGTATACCAAAAATCGATTCAATACCTTTGTTACTACAGTATTATTCGCCAAATGATCGAAAATCAACATCTTTTAATAAATAAGTAATTGTTTGTTAATAAAAAAAGCGTTTAAAAATACGCCAGGATTTAAATTTTTCGAAACGCTCTGTGATTGGCCAATGGGGCGTGTGACGTCAAAGATCAATAAACACAGCACGGGATCAGTGCAGATCAGTGTAAATAAACGATAAGTGTGGAAAAAAACGCGCTGTGCAGTGATTTGGAAGTGTTTGATTACTTGCCAAAACAAAAGTAGTGACAAAAACATCGTTTTATTTCATCTGTGCGCGAAAATTGGCGAAAATGACGGAAACGGGCTATGTAAAAGCCCAATCTGACAACTTGCCTTTCATGGATGGATTCATGATTGCTGCTTTTTTTAGCAACAATTCCTTGTTTAATTCTGCGGAAATTCGAGGCGTGAAAGCTGGAGCGTAAGTAAAATTATTATTTTCACAATGATTGCACAAGCGACCATAACCTCAATTCAGCAGTTGCTATTTCGATTGGCATTTGAGTAAATTATTCGTTGGAAACAATATGATTTTGTAAATTAAAAGAATATGAATTTCACAAAAAAAACACTCTCCGAAGAAAATGGAATTCAAATAAACAAATGGACTTATAAAACTAAAGCCAAAACGAATTTTTCCAGAATTAAAAAAAATCAAACATAATAAGTTTATTTCACTTTTAGAATTTTCAAATACCTTAAAATATGTAATATGATTATAAAAATTATATTCATATACAATATTTTTGTTTACTTACCACTATTATATTCATAATATTATGTATGTTATTTAAATTTTCCTTTTTTTGATTAGTTAATTGCATATAAAATATATTT
Source organism: Cynegetis impunctata (assembly GCA_030704885.1). Taxonomy (NCBI): domain Eukaryota; kingdom Metazoa; phylum Arthropoda; class Insecta; order Coleoptera; family Coccinellidae; genus Cynegetis; species Cynegetis impunctata. The sequence continues at coordinate 206,623 of JARQZK010004408.1, forward strand.
GCACAATCTATATTTATAAATTCAGTAATTATTTATAACATGATGTAATGTTTCTTTTATAATTAAATTAATAGACACGTAAAATAAGATTGCAGAGAACCATTTTTTTCTCCTATTTGGATTTTTGGGCACTTGAATAAATACTTTATCCGGCGTTGTTGTGGTTGTATTGGTGCATCTAGGAACAACACACCAATGGTACACGGTTGACGTCATTTCAAGTGTTTTTCATTAATTAAATGAGTCGCTGTACGATGTTTTAAAACATTTTATGTACCAACAATAAACGCTAATACACTGTCTGTTGCTGTCTGTCAAGCGCATGCAGTGTATGTAAACAAGATCTCTGACGTCACGCGAGGAGCCATGATGAATCGAGCGTCAATTGGTAAGTACCCTATTGCATCTGTGGTAGCTCGGAAACACACGTGTTTCATTCCTCCCTGAAGTATGTGTCAGGGAGGCGGGCAGCTTGAGTTTGGGATTAACTCCTTCAGCCAGATCAGAGGATACACTTGTATGTACAAGTGCATTAAGGATAGGTGAGACGGGATATTTATGGAACATAGGAGGTGTGGGTAGGGTTCAGAGGATTAATACTGGCCCAGCATTCGCCTTGTAAGTTTGCAAGCAGTGACTTACATTACCATGAGGAAACCTCTGAAAAAAACTCATGGCAGACCAGTCGGCCCCGGGGTTTGAACCCGAGACCTCCCAAATACTAGCCAGCGTACCTAACATACTCGACTAACTAGCTTGTTCTGTGGTAGCTCTTTCCATGCTTCCTTTTATATATTTCGTGTGAAAAGTAGTCAGGTCCTGGAGCAGTTTTATTATTCATTTTAAACCTCCTAGACCACGATTTTCGAAAAATGTTTCAATTCTGATATATATATATATATATATATATATATATAGATATATATATATATATATATATATATATATATATATATATATATATATATATATATATATATATATATATATATATATATATATATATATATATATATATATATATATATATATATATATATATATATATATATATATATATATATATATATATATATATATATATATATATATATATATATATATATATATATATATATATATATATATGTCACCGGAAGATAATAAGATCCGCAAGTTTATAAATTTCCTAGGAAATTTATAAACCTTCGTAGGATTCTAAACGAGAGATAAATTATATTATTTTATTTTTCACTTGTATATTATACGTTTATTTCACCTTGGATACGGTTGCTATAAACACACTCATTATGCCCTAGGCTATTATGCCCGCATTTGCGGGCATAATGGATTAAAAACGCCCGCTTATTGTACTAGGAGCAATGAAGCAAATTTCATTGCTTAAATACTTCATAATCCTTGTCGTATACGACTCTGGATTTCTCCGGCAATGAATTATTCGCAGCTTTGGCTGCATTTTCTATGATATTCTTGGGTAAATTCATTTTCATTTCCATTATTTCTATAAGACTACACAAAGAAAGCAGGAATGACATTCACTAAATTTGATGAGAAAAATAATCACAAACGTCAAAATATCAACAAATGACATGCCTACTATGAGAAGGAAAATGGATAGGAGCAATGAAACGATTTTTAAATCGCTTTTTCATCATAATATAATAATTTTTTCGTGAAAAATAAAATCTTGTATGCACCACGTGCGTTACTAGATCCTTACGCCCATCGGGCCAGAGGCCCTCGGGCCGAATGTTTCCCTCCGGGCGTAAGGATCTATATAACGCACTTGGTACATAAATAACTATTATTACGCCCACATTTTCGCAAATTTATCATTTTACGACGACTCGTGGTAAGTTTATAAACTAACGGATATCCATTCGTAAGATTTTAAACGGTTCGACCAATCGTAGAAGAGCTTTTAATTTTACGCTTCTTTAAAATACGGCAAATAACACACTGCTCTCTGATTGGTCGATGTTGACAGTCTATCATTTTAATGACATTTTCAATTTTTTCCTCAGTCTATTCCGACTTTTTACTATTTTGGTCATTGCCACTATAAAACTTTAGTAGCTCTGTGGTAAATTTCACTTCGTCAACTAATTTTCTGGCATTTACCGTACTATCTTCACCATTTTGGCTGTCCGCAGCTTCCAGGTCGCTCATTATTGGTCTAGTTTAGTAACTTTAGCAAAATAAAACTATTTTCACAGTTCCAACGCAGTTACAACATCAAAAACTTAACAAAAACACACGAGCAACAGGTTTGTTTATGTTCCGTGGCGAACAATTGCGCTGGAGATGGAACACGTGACACGTGGTTATTCAACCAATCAGAGCGCCCATGGCGTTTGGTTATTGCTTACTTATTATTTTACGCGTGAGTTCGGTGAGTTTATCAATTTGCGAAAATGTGGGCGTAAAATAATACAATTTATCTCTCGTTTAGAATCCTACGAAGGTTTATAAATTTCCTAGGAAATTTATAAACTTGCGGTTCTTGTTATTTTCCGGTGACATATGTCTATATATATATATATATATATATATATATATATATATATATATATATATATATATATATATATATATATATATATATATATATATATATATATATATATATATATATATATATATATAGATATATATATATATATGTATATATACAGTGGCGCATTCAGGGGGGGAGCCATGGGGCTGCAGCCCCTCCCCCGAGATTTATAATAGTAACAAAAGAATTGAGATTACTAAGATAATAATTGTAAAATGAGCTCAGCTACTAATATAAAATAAGCCCACTGGTCACTATCGGTAAGTCATTAGATCTATTATGATGTACTGGATACGGGATGTGCATTTTCTATTTAAATTTGAGGAGTAAATGTTGTTTTTTACATAAATTAATTTCTTACTTGAATGTTACATTTTGATTCAGCCCCCTCCGAAACTCAATCCTGGGTGCGCCCTTGTATATATATATATATATATATATATATATATATATATATATATATATATATATATATATATATATATATATATATATATATATATATATATATATATATAAATATATAAATATATATATATATATATATATATATATATATATATATATATATATATATATATATATATATATATATATATATATATATATATATATATATATACAGTGCTTTCATGATGAGAGGAACAAATTCATTAAAAAATTAGGTTTCTATTTCATGTTAAAATCCTCGGACAGGTCGATTAGTATTTTTATTTGGGCATTTTTCGCAATAAAAATTTTGTATACAGGGTGTCTCATTCAAGAGCTATGGCTTTGTCATTAGTTTTTTTAAAGGTAATACCCTGTATATTATTTCACTTTACAATTCTACGATAAATTCTTATCACTTTTTGTGAACATACCATATGCCTCAACTCGATGGATTGCCAGAAACGGAGATAGTGGGTAATGAGAGGTACGATATGAAAACACACAAATGTAATTACTAATTTAATTTTTACATATGTTCAATCTGTTGTCCGTTTACTTCGAGACATTTTTGAAGTCGATTCAATGTTTCCCGTTGCACATTTTCAATTACTTCTGGATTGATAAGTCTTATTTCCTGCCTGATTCTCTCTTTTAGATCATCAATATTATTTGGTCTATTGAAATAAACTTTAGACTTCAAATAACCCCATAAGAAAAAATCCAATGGGGTTATGTCCGGTGATCTTGGCGGCCACTCAATCGGACCTCTCCGTCCTATCCATCTGTTGGGAAAAGTTGCATCAAGAAATTGTCGAACAGCGATTGAATAGTGAGGAGGTGCCCCATCTTGTTGAAACCATATCTCGTTATTAGGTATGTCAGGATCTTGTGGGTTAGGAAACAAAACAGCTAAAGCCGGAATGAGTTCGAACTGGAGAAAGTTCAAGTAGTCCTCTCCGTTTAGTGTTCCTTCAAAAAAATAGGGACCAACTATACGATTTCGAACAATCGCTGCCCATGTATTAATTTTTTGAGGCCGCTGTGTGTGGCATTCTTGCATCCAATGAGGATTCTCGGTCGCCCAATACCTACAGTTTTGTCTGTTGACGTGGCCATTTAAAGTAAAGGTGGCTTCATCAGAAAAAATTATGTTTGTAATGAAATTTAGATGTTGATTATGAATTTCAAGAATCTGCTCACAAAACTGTACTCTGCGGTCAAAATCGTCTTCTAATAATTCATGTACCAGCTTAATTTTATAGGGATGATACTTATTTACCTTAAGTATTTTATGCACGGACCCTACTGATAAATTGAAATTATTGGAAATTGTAGTAATGGATGTATGAGGGTTATCTTGGGTTTCTAGTAGAACGTTCAGCACTGTTTCTTCAGATACTCTCGGTGGTCTTCCTTTAGGTAAATCTCTAACGTGGCCGTATCTCCTGAATTTTGATTCAATTTTGCTGACTGTCGATCTAGTAATTGGCGGACGATCAGGATGATTTTCATTGAATAGATTGCAGACTTCTTCTTGTGAACGCACCCTATCTCCAAAACCAATCATCATAAGTACTTCAATACGTTCTCTCTCAAGTAATTGCATTTTCTTAAACAATGAGTAGTGTAGTGCCTGGAGCGTTAAAAACGTGAAAACTGCGGACTATACAGCACCAGTGAATGCATTCAGATGGTACATGTGAAATTTCATTCTTCAGATTTAATGACAATGTTTACCTAAATTTTTTTTTGTACTTTCAATCCACATTTTAAATCTCCAGGTGCTCCACTATCTCCGTTATAATCTGGGAATCCATCAAGTTGAGGCATATGGTACGTCACAAAAAGTGATAAGAATTTATCGTAGAATTGTAAAGTGAAATAATATACAGGGTATTACCTTTAAAAAAACTAATGACAAAGCCATAGCTCTTGAATGAGACACCCTGTATACAAAATTTTTATTGCGAAAATTGCCCAAATAAAAATACTAATCGACCTGTCCGAGGATTTTAACATGAAATAGAAACCTAATTTTTTAATGAATTTGTTCCTTTCATCATGAAAGCACTGTATACATACATATATATATATATATATATATATATATATATATATATATATATATATATATATATATATATATATATATATATATATATATATATATATATTCCCGGTACATATTGGCATCTCCAGCGGCTCCCATCAAGTCAAATGACCTAAAATTTAAAATTAGGAATTTTTTTCATTACAGAACGACACTTTTAAAATTTGGTTAAATTTTTCCAACCACCGCTATTTTTACGTAGATATTTCTTAGTTTTTGAAAAATTGCAGAATTCCACAGCTTCTGCAGATTAGAATTAGACGGTTGAAATTTGGTACGTACATTGAGTTCATGTTGAATTAAGATCCTTTTTTAGATTCAACTCTTTTTCACAACCGCGCTGCATTTCGTAATGATTATTCGGTTCGAATTGCATCTCGATCTGTTTCGCCATCAGTACGCGATGCACTTCGCGAATTATTTTTACAATAGAGAATTGAAATTTGTTACGTAGTTTGAGTTGATGTCGAGGTTCATTGCATCGACGTTTTTCTTCAACCACGATGCACTTCGCCAATTTTATTATTGATTCTTCCTTCATTATTCGTATGAAAGTATTCTGGTGAACCCAAGTTTTTTATATTATTCATTTACTTATTTATTCAATCATGCTAATACACAGAATAATAGTGCTTACAGTCGTCACATAAGTAAAGAAAAGTAAGGTAAGGTGGGGTAAATGTGTAGCAATATTTGGAAAGTTCGTATATACACCATATTTTTAAACAAAGCACTAGAGTTGCAGATCTCAGATTTTGGCATAACTTAGTTATGGGTATTGCCTACAAGTCCTCATAATAAAACTTTGATATAGACACATTTTCGCATTTATTTCTATATTATATATATTTCTATGCCCATAGTACACACTTCTCCTGTGAAACGGGGAAAGTGTGTATGCAAGCCAAATGCAATGCACATATCAAGAAATGAAGAAGTCTGGGACAAGTGTGTAAAACTGCGATATTTTATTTTTCGACTGTGCAAAAAAAAATTTTATCTTACAAACTCTTCAAGTTACAAACTTTTTAACAAGAAATGGACACTAACTGAATAACTAAAAGTGAAGAAAAAACATGAATATATCCTAAAGGTAAAGTAAAATACTTGAATAAATCGAGTTATATTACTAATGAACATTATAATCTGTAAAAGAAAGTCAAAATCGATGCAGACACCTTTTACTAACAACTGGCTTTGGAAGAACCATAATAATATTTTGAGTTCCAATGAAAGCACATTCCTCAGGATCAGCCCAGATGAAAGAATTTGTAGCAGTTGGATCTAACGAATGAACGTTTCTTAAAAATTTTAATTTTATTTCTTCGTCTTCTTTTTTTGTTGACAGTAACATGAATACTACCAATATCCAATCACTAACATCTACATCTGAATTTTTTTTGTTTAGTTCATCCATAAATGTGATCAATTCTTCCTGATCTCTAAATTCTTGGTCAATATCATCGTCACTCTGGTCTTCACAAACTTCTTCTTCATCTGATGATGATTCTGATTCACTGACTACGTTAGAGACTTTACTTTTTTTCACTGTCTTCTTAATTGGTTTTTTCTGTAAATGTTTAATTACCTCTGGAGCAGTTATAATTTCAGCTCCCCCCGCGATTTTTCTTCTAGGTTTCTTGTCTTCTTTTCCTCTGTGTTGTTTCACCATTTCCAGAAGAAGCTCTTCAATTAGTGAACTTTTCTCATGTTCACTATTAGTACACACTTGTCCAGCTGAATTAATACACACTTCCACAGAGTAGAATTTTAGTGGGACAAGTGTGTACTAGTACCAAATAATAATAAACGCTTAATCTAAAATAAAAATAACGACTGTAGGTTAAAATTGAACTGTTTCTTACCATATTGGTGGTAAAAAAACTTCAAAAAACTCACTTGGAACTATGATGTCACACGATGAGTAAACGTCTACCAACTAAATGGACTGTGTATGGTGAGAGGTTATGAAATATTAGCTTTTCCCGCCAATATATCAATTATCTTAACTTCGGCTGTAGCTTACAATGCCCTATTATGAACCTTTAGATACTGTTTTATAGATGGCCACACCAGTATGTTATCGGAATAAGAATTATTTGGCGCTTACACACTTACCCCGAAAACACACTTACCCCACTTAACCTTATACTTAGTAAAAAGTACAAAAACGTTTTTTCTTTTTAAATACATTAAGTAAACTTACATTAAAAAACATTGAGTAAACTTACAAAAAACACATATTACACCACAATTCAACTTGTGTCGTACAAACAAAAATATACAACTATTACCTAAGTTTCCACTACAGAGGCGCATAGGCGTTAGAAGTCATTCAGGAATTCGTCAATTGAATAGTAGGCTTTTTCCACTAGTATTTTTGAAATAATGTTTTTAAAGGTTGACAAGCTATGCTCTCTATAGTTAAATTTCAATTTATTTAGAAATTTAGGGCCAAAGTAATTTTTGCTGTAGCGACTAACATTGAGTCTAAGATGATCAACACGCAAGTCAGCACGATTTCTGGTGTTGCCTTCATTCATGCAGTTGGTTCTGTTGGGTATAGCTGTTAATATTTTTAAAAGCAAGGATTAGGGTGTGTTGAATATATAGGCAGGGGAAGGTTAATATACCATTTGACTTAAAAACTCCTCTTACATCTTCCCTGTATCCCTTATTAAATATAATTCGTATGGCCTTACGCTGCAGCTTAAATATTCGAATACTGTGAGGAGAATGGCCCCAACATGTTATGGCGTACAAGATATGAGAGACAATTAGGGAATGGTAGCCCATTAGAATAATTTAATTATTAGCAATAGCTTTCAAGTTTCTAATTAAAAATATGTTTTTGGCCACCTTATTATACATAATCCACATGAGAGGCCCAAGATAAAGTAGGTTCCAATGCAATCCTCAGAAATTTTGCACTATTCGTCAGATTATTATCCAGTGCTCTCTCTCTCTCAGGCTAAATGTCATTGCAGTGGTCTTCTCTACATTTAGGCACAATCTATTGGCACCAAACCAAGTTTCAGCTTTCGACTACGCGTTCCCCAATTATTTACTCGCTGCAGTTTCATATTTGTTAAACTTTATTGCTGTTGCATCATCAGCAAAGAGTAGCAATAGAGCTCCACGCAGGGCCCCTTCAAGATCATTTATAAAGATCAAAAAGAGTATCGAGCCCAGAATAGAGCCCTGAGGCACTCCATGGACAACGCTGGCTAGATTAAATTTGGATCCACTTATTTCCACATACTGCTGGCGAGCCTGCAGATACGTTTCAACAAGGTTGCAAGAGACTCTGTTTAGACCATAATATTGAAGTTTTTGAAGCAGTAGGCTGTGAGACACGCGGTCGAAAGCCTTACTGAGATCACAAAAATGGTCACTGACAAAATCTCCGAACAATCTCGAACATTTCCTTATAACTTGATTTTTTTCTGATAATTCAACGTTGCCTATTCCAGGTTTTTGTTCAGCCCTCATCGGTTCGGCATTAATCACAACTATGCTCTCTGGTAGAGTATTACCGATGACAGCAGCTGGAACTAGTTTTCTGCACGCCGGCCTTCTACAACCAATTGTAATGCACTGGATCTGGCACGAACAAGGTTGGATGGCGAAAAGAAGAATATTTAAGATAAAATTTTCGATTAAAGACCATGCTGGAGGATTGGCAATTCATCTTCATTCGGGAGTGGCTGCCCTATGTGGATCAATTTGTTTAGGAAGACGTTTAGTGAAATTGACCAAGCTACATCCCTCTTCGTTGGGATCAGCATCACCAGGAACTACGTTTATCGGTAAGTTCATTATCCTCCCTCGAAATGCCAATCAATTTATACCTATATATATATATATATATATATATATATATATATATATAGATATATATATATATATATATATATATATATATATATATATATATCAGTGGCGGCTCGTGAGGTTTTGGTTTGAGGAGGCTACAAGAGGTGTTAAAAAATACACCATAGGCGAAAATTTTTAGGATTTCAAGGTCAACCGCCTTATAATTTAAAGAGAATCAAAGTAAAACAAGCACCCTAAGCTATTAATTTGTTTGGTAACAAATGTTTCTCACTTTCGAGTGTCTACCTTGAGACCTACAACTCCTATTTACAATATTCACAAAAACACTTCTCAGCCTATTAATCAATTCATCTATTCATCAATTATTTTTTTTTTTCACAAAATAGGTACCTACTTACCTACTTAACGAATTTGTTACTTATTCGAGGTATTAATCAATTGTTGCCTAGCAAGAACCAATGGGGAAGTGAGAGTTTTTTCTTGCCAAAAATAAAATAGGACCCTCCCAAAAATAGATTAAAATAAAATTCTTGTCATAAAAGTGAAACAAAATAAAAATAAAATAACAACAAAATAAAATATACATTTAGACCTAAAAAAAATTTAAATAAATTCCTTGGCATAGACATCTATTTTTTATAATTCCTGCATAGATGCTAAGGCAGAAGCCTTTAATAAAAAATAATGTTTACATAAAATTAAACAAAAAATAAATTCTTTGAAGATTTTTACAACGAACAACGAATTATTTGGTATAATACTAAGTAATAAAGTACCTAGTACCACAAACAAAACCTGTGAAAAATAAAATGTACAAAATATGTGTGGGACAGCAAATAAAAAGTTATATATTTTCGAAGATTAGCGGGATTCTGCGATCTTTAACGTTAGCAAATTGATCTATAATATCCTCATAAAATTTTTTGTCTTTCGCCAAAAGTTTTACCAATTCCTTTTCAATAGATAACAAACTAATATTTCTCAAACGATCCTGGCTCATTGAATTTCGTAAATAAGTTTTAATTCTCTTAAGAGTGGAAAACGAGCGCTCTACGGAAGCCGATGTCACCAGGATAGAAACAATTAGACATAAGAGTTTATAAACTTGGGGTAAATCTTGATTCAAATCATTATCAAAAAGGTATTTAATAGTCATCACATGATTTTCATTTTTCCCCAAAATTTCATTGTCACTATAAACAACACACAGTTCACTTTTTAGGGCCACCTTATCAAAAAAAGTGTATTTTTGACATAAATTTTCCAAAAGGTTATCTGGAAAATTAGCCGAAAATCCGGTAAACAAATTTTTATTGAGTAATTCGAAGAAATGCAGTTCTTTCAAATCAGAGAACCTTAGTTCTATTTGACCCCTAATAGTATCCAAAATTTCATAAAATATTTGCTTATAGTGAAGCTCCATATCTGCGAAACTGAATTTCTTTCGTTTTGGGCTAAATTGAGTCGTATCATCAGTAGTTTGAAACACAGAAAATAGTTTTTTAAAATAAACTTCTGCATGAAATTCTGAAATTTTCTCCAAAAGAAACTTGAGCCGATTTCGTGAGTAAATTACATCTGAAAACTTGTGCTGTGAGATTTGAAAAACTATTTCTGTTTGTTCAAAAATTAATTTAAAGATGTTTAAAAAATATATAAATTCCTTATCTTGTAAGATATTAATCCGCGTGCGGTATTTAAAGTTACTTTATCGGTGAAAAATTCCTCACTTTCAACTATAGAATTAAATCCTCAAATCCTAAGCGGCTCCAAACAGAGACATTTTCCCTAGTAAAAAGTAAACACTGCCAACAAAATAATTTATTTTTTACCTGTGATCCGGTTAGGCAAGGATGTCTCTCATAATTCTTTGTATTAAAACCGCGGTTTTGTTTTCTGTTACGCTGCACCAAATTCTTCAATTCAGGGGTAGATCGCATTGTTTTTATCAAAACTTTATCCTCATAACTTTGTGCACTAAAGTTATGGGATAACAAATATTCCACTAAGTCACCATTGAAATTTTTGAAATTAACTTCAGTAATCAAACTCATTTTAAAACAATACGCGTAACGCGAGCTGTTTCCGGCGGCCATTAGAATTACGAATTACGATCACACTACGATTCAATCAACGAATTCACTCGAGGTTACGCGAAATTCTATAGTTGTGATTGGTCGACATTGTATGAGATCGGTATTGCCATTTACATGTGTTTTGCTTTTCTATTGCAATGAAGTATTCATTGGGAGTATTTGCACCATTGTTTGCTTTTCTGTGGCAGGCATAATGAACGTTGATAATATACCTTTCTAAGCTTTCCGCAGCGTTGCCACAAATCTTGAAATGAATGAAATGCAGTAAATGTAAATACCTTCGATCTTAATTAATAAATTATATTATATAATGTAGGTTGAAAGGAAGGTAGGTGCATAAAATAATATGATTTTGATTAATATGAATATGCTGAATGCTGACTATTCAATATAATATATATATTAGTGATACACGGAATATTATTGAGGAGGCTTAGCCTCCTTAGCCTCCTTTGACTAGCCGCCCCTGATATATATATATATATATATATATATATATATATATATATATATATATATATATATATATATATATATATATATATATATATATATATATATATATACAAAGGCGGATTAAATGTTCAGAGCGCCGTAGGCAAGTATCTCAGCGGCGCCTCTATATTAAAAATAACTCGTACTATAGTTTTACCTAAACCGATGTACCGCCCCCTTTATAGGCATTTTATAACAGCATTTTGAATTTGCAAGATATTTTAAGTGGATTGTATCTTGTACCTATACATACATACAGTATTGACCAAAATTATATGGACATCACTACAGCTATTTTTCCAGATGAAGAATATGCATTAATTGTAGACGAGATTAGTAGTTATCGACCTATAGAAAAAGACAAATTACTAAATTTTATAAATAAATCTAACCCAAATCCAAACAAAACGACCCAAGACTTGGAAATTAGGATGCAAAAATTGATAGCATCAGTTATTCAAGAAATAAAAAATATATCATCCTTTGATCAACTTGAAGCTGTTGAGAAAATTACTGCACCTATTCATCCAACATCAAGGGCAATGGCGGTGCATATTGGCGAAACATAAAAACATGTTATGGGTCTATTCCTCATAATAAAAATTTACTTCCTCAAAGATTCTCCACCAAAAATCAGTCCAAAAATGCGAAAAAAAAATTGCTAGCAAAACCTAAGCCAGAAGAGGCAATTTGAATAAAAAATCAACTGTTAATTGCATCTTGATTCCTAACATTAATAAATAGAGTTCATATGATGTAATAATCTTATAAACTAGAATAAGTATTCGTGAGTAAATACCTAAAGCTATATATAGACCGAGAGATACTGGAAGGATTTGTGAAGTCATTTCTTACAGTATGGCGCTTTTAGGGGAGTTCATATACGTAATAAATTGAAGGAAAATGATGTTCTATCGGTATTTTAACAAAAAAAATCCGACGCTATATGCCATACTTCTCCGGTGGGTGTTTAGGCCCGCTATACTTTTTTGAAAATGTTTTTTTTTAATTTTTTGAAATTTATTTCCTACAGGCTGATTTTTTTAAAACAATTGTTTTTCATTAATCTTGTATGAAAATCACCACGCCATACCTTCCCGGCGGTCCAAAATACCCGCCATACCCCCTCAAACATGTAATTTTTCAAAATTCGAAAAACTATTTCTTTCAGTATGGTAGTTAAATCGTGGTCAGTTTAGATACAGTGAGACAAAATTATATTCGACATACTTCTAGTGCAATGGTATTTTTTAACCGTTTTTCAAACACGCCTATAGAAGCCGTAACATTTTTTTTTACAGTATGGCGGGTATTTTGGACCGTCGGAATGGTATGGCGTGGTGATTTTCGTACAAGATTAATAAAAAACAATTGTTTTTAAAAAATCAGCCTGTGAGAAACAAATTTTAAATTTTTTTTAAATAAACAGCCTGTAAAATATAAATTAAAAAAAAAACATTTTCAAAAAAATATGGAGGGCCTAGAAACCCACTGGAGGAGTATGGCATATAGCGAGTGTCGGATTTTTTTTGTTCAAATACCGATAAGTTGAAGAAATCTTGTGAAAGAAATTGTTTGAGATCTCCGGATTTTCGAGCAATTTCAATTAATTATTCTGCAATTGCGACCCGTGCACCACCGGTAAGAACGTCATTTTCCTTCAATTTGTTACGTATATGAACTCCCCCAAAAACTTCACAAATCCTTCCAGTATCTCTCGGTCTATTTGGCTCTACATGTTACTCAAAGTTAGCTTTTACTAATCTTTTAACTATTTCTAAGAATTATTATTGTAAAAAAGTGATGTTCTCCTTTTATTACGTTAATTGGTTCCATTTTTTTTCAGGTCACATTTTCGTCCTTATAGGATTGATTACATTCAGTCTTCCGTATCAGAAATATGAGGTCGATCGCATACCCGAAGACTTCGTTGGTATTATTTTGCTAAATAGTGCAATGGCTTTATCTTCCGGTGTGTTTATCGTAATAATGCAGTGCTTCTGCTTCGGTCAAACTGAAGGTTACTGGGTTCTTCTGAAATGCTTGCAGGGATGTACCGCAGGTCTGGTTACAATCAGCTCCGGAATTGACGTGTACAATAATTATGCGGCTTTCTTTATAGCAAGTTTTGGAACTGTTATATTTTACACTGTTACCATAGTATCGGAAAGACTCTTTTACGAAGATTATTGTAATATTGTACCAATACATTTATTCTGTGGGTTAGCTGGTGCTATCTTGCCGCCGTTACTGGGAAGCAAAGAAAATTTTGGTGAGTTTTCAAAATGAAAATTAAACTATAAGAAAATGATTAAATCATTAGGTTCAAGCTAGCTTCAGAAATTTTATATTCATCTACAATTTATACTAAGAAACTTTTTTCGACATCATGGTTCAGATTTTGATATTTAAAATAAAAACACTTGGCTTTAAGTTTCACAAATATATTGAATAAAAATTAACAATTACATTAGTCAACTAGTTTCGGGTTATGGGCCCATTATCAAGACTGAACAGAAAAATACTTAACAAGCTCATTTATAATATTGATTGTAGTAGAGGGGAAATTTGGTATTCAACTTGTTCATTTACGATGGGGTAATTCCTCTTAATGGCACTACTAATTTCTAAAATTTCCAACAGGTCAAGACGTTTGCCCTTTTTACCTGGGTGGAGGCATATCGTTTTCTCGAAGTCGATGAAATGGTTAAATTTTATACAATGCTCTGAGAAACCAGTGGTGTTTTTGTTAAACAAAATTGACTTTTTATGTTCTTCTACGCGAGTGTTGATTTTTCTGCCTGTTTGTCCGATATAAAAGGATGGGCATTCATTACAAAAGATTTTGTAAACACCACTGTTTTCTCCAATATTGTTCCTATCCTTGTTATTGACTAAGAGTGACTTTAAATTACGTTTATTTGTACATATGCTTTTAATACCGTTTTGTGATAATCTGTTGATGATTTTGTTACTAATTCCTGGAATATAGTTTATTAAATGATATTTTTGTTCGCTTTTTATTACTGGTGAGGGATATATTGAATTTAGAATATTCTTATGTCGTTTTTTCTTTATCATTTGATCAATCAAGATGTCTTTATAGCCGTTATTTATTGCTAATAATTTTAAAATATTAACTTCTTTAGTGAAATTTTCTTCAGAAAGAGGAATGGCAAAAAGTCTATGTATGAATGAGTGAAATGCATTTAATTTAATTTTAATTGGTTGACTGCTATCACCAATTAAAATTAAATTAAGTGCATTTCACTCATTCATACATAGACTTTTTGCCATTCCTCTTTCTGAAGAAAATTTCACTAAAGAAGTTAATATTTTAAAATTATTAGCAATAAATAACGGCTATAAAGACATCTTGATTGATCAAATGATAAAGAAAAAACGACATAAGAATATTCTAAATTCAATTTATCCCTCACCAGTAATAAAAAGCGAACAAAAATATCATTTAATAAACTATATTCCAGGAATTAGTAATAAAATCATCAACAGATTATCACAAAACGGTATTGAAAGCATATGTACAAATAAACGTAATTTAAAGTCACTCTTAGTCAATAACAAGGATAGGAACAATATTGGAGAAAACAGTGGTGTTTACAAAATCTTTTGTAATGAATGCCCATCCTTTTATATCGGACAAACAGGCAGAAAAATCAACACTCGCGTAGAAGAACATAAAAAGTCAATTTTGTTTAACAAAAACACCACTGGTTTCTCAGAGCATTGTATAAAATTTAACCATTTCATCGACTTCGAGAAAACGATATGCCTCCACCCAGGTAAAAAGGGCAAACGTCTTGACCTGTTGGAAATTTTAGAAATTAGTAGTGCCATTAAGAGGAATTACCCCATCGTAAATGAACAAGTTGAATACCAAATTTCCCCTCTACTACAATCAATATTATAAATGGCTTGTTAAGTATTTTTCTGTTCAGTCTTGATAATGGGCCCATAACCCGAAACTAGTTGACTAATGTAATTGTTAATTTTTATTCAAAGGTCACTTATTGATCCGATTTATCTGAATTTTCTTGATAATCTCTTTACAGTTGATGAACTGAAAATTTAATTTCAACCATAGGGGGCATCTCTTAATTACGTGAGAGAATTTTGGCGATTTTTCGACACTCCTCCCCTCTTAGTGAGACGTCGTGAGATTTTGCTCGACCCCCTCCCTCTCCCCGAATCTCACATGAGATTTTTAAAATGCTTATTTGTTATGTAACTGAGTTAATCTGTGCTTGATTCCATTAGATTTATTTTTTTTTTAAATTTCTTATAATTTTTTCTATTTAAGGCTAGTTAAGAATAGTATTTAAGATATTTAATGACGTAGCATAGATTTAATAATAAAATATTTAATAGGAACTTCTAAAATTTTTGAAAGAATATTCACCCTAATTCAATCCAAGGAGACTCACGTATGATCTCAAGAGTCATAGAAACAACATGTCCATGTAGTTTTTAGTAAAATGATCTTTTCCTTCAACCTCGATCTGACTAAACTTGTTCATATGTTATAAATAAATGAATTTATTTATAGTTAATAAATTCTTTTATAAGTGCATAATATTATTAAACCGCGATGAATATCATTATTATGTACGATTTAGCCGTATTTTAGTCGATGAAAATTTTTTAATTATTCAACCCAGTTTTCTCGCAATTTTAGACTGTTTCTTGCGGAAAAAAAATTACGTGATATTTGCCGAAACCACCTCCTACCCCACGTGAATATAAGTGAAATTTCGCTAGACCCCCTCCCCCCTAATACAACTCACGTAAATAATGGATGCCCCCATACCATGCCAACAGGAATTGCTTCAGTTGTCAGCTATATTTTTCTTCGTTGGCAACACTACTGAAAAAATGTAGCAAAATTTAAATCTTGCATTATGTATATATTATATATATATATATATATATATATATATATTTATATATATATTATATATAAAATATATATATATATATATATATATATATATATATCAGAGCTGTGCCAAAGCATTGTGCTTTGTGCTCGTGAAAGCACTCGGAGCCCTTTTGTGCTCCCGAGCACTGTGCTTCCGAGCCCTTTTCAAAAGCAGTGCTTAGTGGTTAGTAATTGAAGTCCTTCAACAAAAGGCTTTGTGCTTAGTAATCCCAAAAGTGCTCCCGAGCACTGAAGTGCTTCCAAGCACTTCTGCGGATTACTAAGCACTAAGCCCTGAGCCAAACTTGTCGTAACACGAATATGCGTATGCGGCGGCGCTATGATCGTGTGTTGATATCATTCCAGTGATAAACATCTCACGTTAGTGTCAAGTCAATAAAAAAATTATTTATAAAATACAACACACTCCTTCCATCAAGTGCTCCTGTTGAAAGACTGTTTTCATTTGCGTCTAAAGTAAATGCACCAAGACATCCTGCTCTGAGTGACAGGAACTTCAAAAACTTAGTTTTATTAGAAGCTAATGGGGATGTCTGAATTTTTTTTATTTTGATGAGCTGTACACCATTACTTATATGTTACTTGTATGTAGTCAATGCATTGAATGAAAATTTTTGGATTTTTTTATGGGCATGGAACTCAACTATCTAAATCGCATAGTTTTTTCAGTACCTATATTCTGATGAAATATGAATAATAAGCATGGGATTTTTAATATGAAATATTGAATCTTTCAATACTCTGTGCTTTCCATAAGGGTTTCTCCTATTTGATATATTAATCATCACTTAGGTGATTAAATACTAATACTAAGATTCTACACAGGTCCTTTTTTATCCTATTTTCAATAAAATCTGTGTCATTTAGCTAATATCAATGTTCGTAGGTCACAGATTACAGAAGCATATATTGTTTCTGTATTATTTAAATTTAAATATATCTATGATCTTTATGAAATTGATCAAAAATGGCGTGTGAGAATGCCTATGCTTATAGTTATTTATGTATCAAGGTAGTTATAAGGATGCTAACTACAGAGGGCAACAGATTTCAATCCCGAAGGACGTAAGTCCCCCTCCGTACAATGTACGATTTTTCTGAGAATTAAGTGAAATTCCAATTTTAAATTGGATATTTCCCTGAACCTCTCTTCGAGCAAAATGAATCGAAATAAATCTCCTGAACCCCATTGAAAATTTTCTGCTCTTTTCAAATATCTCAATAAAATCCCAAAATTTTAATATACAGGGTGTTGAATCTCCGCTTGGAAGAAGTCCCATAATTTTCAAATGCGGACCTGGAATTTTCTGGAAATTTAAATATAAATCGGTCGACCTGTGGAAGTGAATCATACGTTTCAAATATCAACCGACTATGCTGGTTGGTTCAAAAGTTATGAGTAATTGAAATTTTTGGTGCATAAACTCGGTTATGGAATTGATTAGACCTATCATATATCGATTTTTTGGACTCGTCTAGGATAGCTCTAGCTCAGGTTGTCGTAGGTATGTTAATTTACCGATGAAACACCCTGTATAGTTCTGTACCAGCTCATAGTGAGCATCGAATATGTAACACCCTGTGCATCTCTTCTCACCCGTCACTAATCTCATAGTCATATGCCAGCTTACAATTTCTTTACCGATTAAAATATCCTCACTTTCAACAATTCCTAAAAAAGTACTTAGGGCTAAGTGCTCGAAATGTCAAATTACTTTCACAAAGTGCTTAGTAATCGCGAGCCTTTTGTAAAAATAAGTGCTTAGTGCTCGAAGCACTATTCTTCAGTGCTCGTCACAGCTCTGATATATATATATATATATATATATATATATATATATATATATATATATATATATATATATATATATATATATATATATACATATAT